>PISW01009445.1:0-61018 GCA_004023785.1 Mungos mungo
CTGCCTCCCTGCACCCCTCCCCCTGCAGTGGGGCTCGTGGGCTCTCGTTTAGAGAACCTTCTGGAAGCCCTCTGCCCGCAGGGGTAGCGTTGCAGGAGGCCACACCAAAGCCCCTGGGTTCCAGTTCCCTTTTCCGTCATCCTAAGGAAACGGAGCAGCCGTCTCCTTGAGGAATGTGCTGCCCGTTTCCCGTCACTTCACTTGGACGCCCTTCTCAAGGCTGAGGGCCTTGTCTCTGTTTGTTTGAAAAGGTGGACTGGTCCTGGGAGCAGTGACAGCAGTGTAGAAGACACTTCACAGAGGATCAGCCCTGAAAACCTGAAGGTGGCATCTGTGTCGTAAGTGGGCACAGGTGGCAGAGGCGGGTCGGGCCACCTCCCCGAGGCACAGAGTCCGTGGGTCCCTGTTCCTGCAGGAGCAGGCCGGACGCTAGCGAGGCCGAGCTCGGTGCGCTGCTGGGGGTTGATGTGGGCGCGAGGAGCCTCCACACACAGGGTGGGGGCAGGTGGGGCGGGCAGGACGCCACCACGGACACATGGTGAGGCTGTGGTTCGGGGAGAAACAGACCCGGACGGAGGCGCGGGTAGCGTGTGGGCCCCGGCAGCGGTTTGCTCGGGGCAGACCAGGGCTGCCCGCAGACAGGCCGGTACTCACCGCAAGCAGCCACCTGGCGCTCTGCTTGGAGCCCGGCTCTCTCTCTGAGCGGCTTTCTCCTTACTTCCTGGGAAAACACTGCGCACACACCCCCGTGCACCCCAACCTGTGCTAGGACGTTGCTTTCCTCGGGAGATCCGCTGTTCCGATCTCCTTTCCGGAGGCTCCCCGGTCAGATGCACCTGCCGAAGTCGTAAAAGGCGCTATCAGGTCTGCTGCCGGGTCCGAGCGCCTCGCCGCCCAGAATCAAAGGCTCCACTGTGCTCTCTCTCGCTCCATGAGCTCTGAATTTATGCCAACACTGTGTCCCACATCCGAGCAGGAGTGAGAGGGTGAAGCCCATGGCTCCAGAGGGTGGCCACGTGCGAACTCTGATGATCTCCATTACTTGCTGCTGTTCCCAGACCCCTGTCTCGTGTCCCCAGAGCCCCAGGGCAGGGAGGAGGTAGGTTCACACAGGCTGAGTGTTTGCGTCCTGTGCCATCTTCCCTTTGCATGCGTCACAGCATTTTTATGATAATTCAAAACGCTTTTCAAAAAGACGTTAACGTGAGCACATTTCTTTGTGTAACCAAGATGGAAAGGACGGCGCTTGGCAGTAGTTCTTGAGCCCAAGGACGGCGGAGGGGCTGGCGGGGCGCGCCCAGGTCTGCTGTAACTGGGCGAGGTCCAGTCCTGACGGTGCACCTGCTCATCGCCGCTCCGCTCCGGGGTCTGACAAACACTGACTCGTTACGTGCAGGACGCTTCCATTCGTTGTTGGGTGGGAGGTCAAGTTAATCCTTGAAGAAAGTGCTCTCGACGGAATTTCACATTGAATAAAGCTGTCATCATTTGAGACGGTACATGGGGGGCAGGCGCCCATTAGCCTTTGGGACCCCCTAGCGGCGCCTGCAGTGGCCACCAGCCTCCCCTCATGGCGCGCAGGCTGGGCTGAATGCAGAGCCTCTGCGGGGGTGAGGGTGGGGTGGGCGGGGACCCTCTGCAGAAAAGGGACAGCAGCTTCCGTGTCTCACCTAGGCCACCGCTTGTCCCCGTGCTTGTGGCTACTTTGGATCAGGGTTTTCTAGTTAATACATAGTTGATTCTTCTGAGCATCTTGTTCCAATGCAGCGTCTCATTCCCTGGATCCAGGGCACGGCCTGAAATCCTGCATTTCTAACAAGCGCCGGGGATCCGTGGACCACACTTAGGTCATGTGATCCTTGCAGCAGAACTAGGGCTTAAATACTATTATCCTTTTTTAAATGTTTTTATTTATTTTTGAGAGAGAGAGAGAGAGAGAGAGATAGAGCGAGTGAGCACGAGCAGGGGAGAGGCAGAGAGAGAGGGCGAGACACAGAATCCAAAGCAGGCTCCAGGCTCTGAGCTGTCAGCACAGAGCCTGACTCAGGGCTCGAACCCACAATCCCTGAAATCATGCATCAGATGCTTAACCGACTGAGCCCCCAGGCACCCCTCTTACTCTCTTTATAGGTGTAGCCCACAGGGCTGCCTCCCAAACCAGGCAGTCTCCAGCAGGAGCGACTGTCTCTGCCCACTGGGCACGGAGGAGCCAGAGCAAGCAGGGGGAGGAGGGGAGGGGGATGGGCGGGTGGCATTCCACTCCTCCCATGCCCACTACTTGTTCTTCAGTTTCTCAGGAAGGAAGTCAGCAGGGCGGGGAGGGAGCCGATCCTCTCCCTAACCACGTGCACCGTAATCACTGCACCCCAGCAGGGTCTGCCTCCCACAGAGAGAGGACTGGCAAAGACCCAGAGTCTCTCAGGACCCCAGATGTCCAGGAAGCCACGGAAAGTCACTCGTCACCCCAGGAACAAGGAAAACCAGAACTTGAATGAGAAGCAACAACGGGCAAACCTGGGTGCTGAGGTGATGCAGAGCACAGGCCTCTGACCAGGACCTTAAAGCTGCCGCATCCTCAAACCACTGGGACAGGCAACTCGGAATCCTCTTGAAGCAGCTTTCATCTGATGAGTGGATCAAGAAGACGTGGTATATATACACAATGGAGGACTACATGGCAATGAGGAAGAATGAAATCTGGCCATTTGTAGCAAGGTGGATGGACCTCGAGGGTGTCATGCTAAGCGAAATAAGTCAGGCAGAGAAGGATAGATACCATATGTTTGCACTCATAGGTCTAACAGGAGAGACCTGGCAGGGGACCATGGGGAGAGGAAGGGGGAAAGAGAGCGGGGAAGAGCAAGGGACACAGATCAACGGAGACTACTGAATACTGAAAACGAACCATGGACTGAAGGGGGAGGGGGAGGGTGGGAGGGTGATGGTCACGGTGGGGGTCACCTGTGGGGAGAAGCACTGGGTGTTATACGGAAACCAATTTGACAATAAACTATTATTAAAAAAAGGCGTCAGGAAAGAAATCAATAACATAAACATGCATCGTGTAAAAACTACAGAACTGTGTTACAACCACAAAACCACCCCAAAGCTTGCTCGTGGGCCCGGTGGAAGGCGGGAGTTAAGGTGACGGAGTCTGTGACCTTGAGTTCAGAGCCGGAATTTGCCCACGCTGATGGCAGGGAGAAGCCAGACGTGGCGGAGGAACGTGACAGACACTCTCCAGGCACCCGTGGAATGATGACAAGAACCGCCATGGGCGCCGTCGAAGTGGGGAGAACGGGGCTGGGAAAGCATTGAAGAAGTAACGGCTGGAAACTTTCCAAATTTGGCAAATAGGTTAAATGGAAAGGCGTTCCTGCCAGGACCCTTCCTCATTCAGCACGTACTGTCTTGTCCCAGAGTGTGACTCCATGATGGGCTGAGCCTGGGGTGTCAGGAGGGCCGGGTGACATGCGGGTGCCGCCGGGCACCGACCCAGCTCCTGGGCACACCTAGTGAGCCCTTGCTTTCGGGTCAGGTCGTTGGCTGCAAGAGCGGATGGAGACGTGCTTGCCCAGGCAGGTCACGGGCCAGCTGGGGAAGGGGTGTTGGCACCCCACCATGGTGGGAGACCCCGGACCCCCGTCTGCCCCGGAGGCTTGCCTGCATTGGCTCCGTGGATCCACCCTTCCTCTGCCGTTTGCGCGGCTATGCAGCTGTGATGTCTTGTGGGGGTGGGGGTAGCCCACCCAAAGGCTTGCATTGCATCCTGGGCCAGTGCTTATCCAAAACCGTGCGGCAGAAATAGGTTTGGTGTTTTGCCAGGTGGGCGAATGGGTGAGGAGTGGGGAGCACACACTTTTCCTTCCCTTCGCTCGGGATCCACGTGCGCCCTTGGTCATTTGCCCCCGAGATGTGCTAGAGTTCCTTAACGTGCACTGTGCTGGTTGAGGTCACGTACGAATGAACTGCATTTAAGAGAAGTAAAGTTGTCAACACAGATCCGACACGGACGTTGTGAGTCCGCGGTGACTGTCCTCAGTGAGCAGGCGGGCTGCAGGGACAGGCCACCTGCGTCACAGGGCTGCATGCAGTGCAAGCACTGGTCCCTCAGGGCGCGGCGCTGCGTGGACCGGAGGCCTCCTCTGCTCTCCAAGGTCTCCCGGGACTCCTGGCTCCTTCCCCCGGTGGCTCAGCCTTGCTCTGGGCTCTCGGACTTCTCCCTGCTCGCCTGGGGGTGATGCACGCCCCTGGGGGTGCTGCAGGCCCCTGGAGATTTCACGGGGCGGCCTGGGAGGCGGGGCAAGCACTTCTGCTCGGGCCCACTGTCCGGAGCCCAATCACGGCAACTTGGGTGCCCGCAAGGGAGACGGCGGGGAGACAGCTGAGCCCAGACGTCGGCGAGAGGAAGCTGCTCCTGCCACGTCAGCCGGTCCCCCAAGTCCAGGAGACACCGGCTGCTCAGATGCGCCCATAAACAGATGGGGGAACAAAGGATCTCTGAGATCATCTATCCCAGCCAGGACCTGCCCCGACCGCAGTCCCAAGCCAGCAGTCAGCCCGGCCGCAGACACGAGCTGTTCACCCCTGCCAAGGGGGCCGCTGCCCCCGGCGAGGCCCTGAGTCACGCTGCTGAGTCAGGTCCATCTGCTCGGGGTGCCGCCGCAGAACCGGGCCCCCCGTGTAGGGGACAGGTGCCCAGCCAAAGAGGGCCGACGGGGAAGTCCCAATGTGGGCATCTGCTCTTTCCTGAAGTCCTCTGGGCTGGGCCCACGGCTGGGCAGGCCTCCCCTCGTGTTTTCCTCAACAATAGAGGCTTCCAGACACTTCTGGCTGCCACAGCCTCCCCTGTGTCTCTCTGAGGGCCTTGGGCTCCCCTCAGGCCAAGTTGGGGGCCGAAAGCATGGCTTCCCGGAGCTCTGCTGAGACTCTCTGGGCTGATGCCACGGTTTCCAAGGGGACAAAGTGGCTTGCAACAGCAGCGTCCAGATGATGCCCAGAGAAGCCTGGGCCGTGCCCGGGGGGAGCCAGCTCAGGGTGAGTGGCCGCTTTGCAGATGAGGCAGAAGCCCGGCAAAAGAGAGCGTGAGGCTGGCTTGGGTCCATGCAAGTGGCGGAGAGCCGCGCTGGCAATGCCGAGGCCGTCTGGCTGGGCGGAGCACCCACGCCAGTTCATCCGCCGTGTGGCCCCGGGGGGTGGTCCGATCTCACTCTGCTCCTCTTTCCTCCCCCGCAAAGTGCACACTGTCACCTACAGTGTCAGGAGGACCCAGAGAGACGTGTAAATGCCTGGACAGACCGTCCGTATTGCAGTCTGTGTCTCACAGACTCTCCGGTTCGGCATCACGTCTCTGCCTCGTCCGGTGGCACCTGGGTGACCTCTGGACTAGCTTCTCGGGATCTTCGTATATTTTCTCCCACTGCATGTTCTTATCAGACGTCCAAGCGGGTGTCTGCTGCCTTTTTTTTCTTTTTCTTTTTGGTTTCTTTTCGGCTTAAAAGAATGCCTGGGGGAAAAATACAATGTACATCTTACTTCCAGCTTTTCTTCAAAACTAGGACACTCTAGCACCGCTCGGCCCCCTTCCACGGCAGCCGTTAGCTGGGACCGAGCGTCAGGGCTGCGTCTAACCAGCTCTCCCCTCCGTCCTCACTCCCAGCCACACGGATTTCTCCTGCTGGCACTTTTTTTTTCTTACAGCTTTAGAGAGATATAACCGACCTACAAGATATAAAGCATACGGTTTGGTGAGTTTGGATGTGTTCCTACGTCTCTGAAACCATTACCACAATTGAGATGATGAAAACATCCGTCACCCCAAATTTCCCGTGCCCCCTTTTTATCCTTCCCTCCTTCTTACCCCCAGGCCGTCACCGGTCTGCTTCCTGTCATTGTAGGCGAGATGGCCTGTCCTAGGCTTGGGTACACATGAAGTCCTACCGCACACTCTTATCTGGCTTCCTTGGTTCATTGCAGCTGTGTTGGGATTTATCCGTTTCATTCTTCGTGCCAGTAACTTGGTCCTGCTTACTCCTGCCTGCCGAGCCGTATTACTCTGCTTATCCACACCCATGTGGCTGGACATCTGCGTCCCTTCCGGCCAGCCACCTGCTGATATGAGAATTCGTCACCTACGTGTGTCTGGCAGTTGTTGGGACAGGGCTCTGGGCACGGAGCTGCAGGGGCGAATGCCTGGAGGGCCGGAGGGAAGCGGCGTTGCCCTCACGTGTAGCACTGTGACATCCCGATGACCCGGGACACTGTGCTGCTCCAGGAGCTTCCACGCCGATTGTGTTACACAGTCTGAAATCCCAGGGGGAGGCAGGTCGGGGAGCATGACGGTGAGCCCCGTCCGTGCAGGACAAAGGCCGGACAGGTAGCAGGCTGACACCTCCCCACGAGCAGCGTGCATACGTGCAGCCTGTTCTCGGGGCAGAGACCGTGGCATTTCCTAGAACCCGGGGGTGGGGTGGGGGTGGTATCCGTTCTTACTCAGTACAGACGGCGGATGTGGATGTGTTTAAAATGTGCTGACGGACGGACACATATTCAGGTTACGGTGTGGGAAGTGGGGTAAAGAGTGAGGCGGCCCAGGGTGGGGAGGAGGCACCCGGAGAAGGAAATTGCCGCTGAACGGTGACCAGAATTTCTGTTTGGGGTGACAGAAAAGCATGGAAACGGAGAGCAAAGCTGGCTGCACAAACTTGTCCGTGTGAGGAATGCTACGGAATTGTACATGTGACGTGGCCAAAATGGCAAAGTTTAGGTCAATAGATTTCATCACAGTTTGTAAAATGTAGTTTAATGTAGCCCAACCCACTGCAGGCTCCACCTTAAAGGGAAGAATTAAAATTTGCACGGTGGGTGGATCATAGCTCAATAAAGCTGCCTTAGAAACCGTGGCCGCACGTGGCCGCCTCGGTGATTCAGGCTTCCTAGCTCCCCTGCAGAGAGGTGCTCGGCCGAAACGGCCCACCCGGGAGAGGGCGCGAGAAGCAGGAGCCGTGGAGTCACAGGCGGAGTTAGGAAGCAGTGCCCAGCGACAGCGCTGGCATTCCAAGCGAAGTCGTTGGGCGGGAGTGAGGGTGTCGGTGGGCCCGGGACTCAGGCTGCAGGACTGAGCAGAGACCCTGGGGGACCTCCGCCATCGGCCTCTCCCCGTGCGGCCTCCAGCCCGGATTTCACTCCTTGTCCCCCAAGGATGACAGGTTGTGAAGGTCCGAGTGGACCCCGAGCGACCCCCCACGGTGTGAAGTGACAGCAGGCCTCCCATGACCTCCAGCAGGTGCCCAGGGGTCCTATCGGACCACCTCATGCTCATCGGCTCCCACGGCGGCTCCGAGGAGGCTGAGCCACCGCAGACACACACAGGGGCACACGCTGGCCCCCTCACCTGGGGCAGTGACAGCGGGCCTCTGTTTCGGTCAGGCGGCCTGGTCGCAGAGGCGGGGTCGCTCACAGATAGCTGTGTTTTGTCTACTTGGCCGAGGTTGGAACCGATTCTCTTCCAAGCGGGAGAAGCCGGATCGATCTGCGGAGCTGGCCGGCCAGCAAGCAGATGCTGGCGAAAAGCCAGGGGCAGAGCCAACAAGCCTGTTTTCCTGAGTCAGAGAGGGCAGGGGGCGGGCGCACCGGTCACCCAGGCCAGCTTATCCACGTAAGGGTGGCGGTCCCGTCCCCCACCGTGTGTGCGGGCACCGCGCACACAGCACTGCGGGTGAAGAGCCTCTTTGGAAACGTTCTGTAGTTCCTCAGTGTGAACAGCGTTCCCACGGAACCTGGCCCTTTGACCTCTGAGTGTATATTCGAGAGAAATAAAAGCGTGAGTCCACACAAGCTCTGTGAATAAACAGCAGAAAAATAGCTGGCGGATTTTGATAAAAGCATTAGAGGGGCGCCTGGGGGGCTCAGTCGGTTGAGCATCCGGCTTCGGCTCAGGTCATAATCTCACAGTTCGTGGGTTCGGGCCCCACCTCGGGCTCTGTGCGGACAGCTCAGAGCCTGGAGCTGCTTCAGATTCTGTGTTTCCCTATCTCTCTGCCCCTCCCTCTCCCTCTCAAAAATAAACATTAAAAATTTTTTAAAAAGCATTAGAATAGCCCCAAAGTGGAAAAGCCAGTGACAAAAGCCACTCACTGTATGATTCTGTTTACCTGAATATCCATCCAGAAGAGGCAAACTCAATAGAGACAGAAAATAGACGGCTGGCTGCCAGGGGCCGGGAGGGGGCCCAGGCGGGGAATTAGAGGGCGGGGCTCTAATGGGTACAAGGTTTCTTTTTGGAATGATGACAATGTTCTAAAATTAGATCGTGGTGGTGGTTTTGCACAGCTTAGTAAATACACTAAAAGTCACTGAACTGTTTATTCTAAATGGGTGGCCTTTATGGTGTATCAATTCTGTATCAATAAAACCATTAAAGAGAGAGAGAGAGAGGGAAAGAGAATTAAGCCTCATTACTCTGCGCTCCCAGCCTTGTACTTTCCCCAGACTCATACTGGGATTTAATCCGTCTGTCTGTCTGTCTCTCAGACACACATAATAATCTTCCTCTCTTCCCTTCTTCTTCCCAGAATATGAGTCAGATGAAATCCCGTTTCCAGGGCAGGGAGAGTATCAGCCTTGGTGAGATCTCCAGCGGACAGACAAAGAAAGGTGACCTGCAAAAGCAACTCCCGGAGGGAGGTGCCTCGTGATGAATGCTTACAATAAAAAACTAAAAAGAACTCAAACACAGGACCCAACGTTCCACCTCAGGGAACTAGAAAAAGAAGAGAAAACAAAGTCCCAGGGTTAGTAAAAGGAGGGAAATAACAAAATCAGAGAACAAGAAAATGGGAGAGAGACTTAAAAATAAAGGTTATGAAAACAAGAAATTTTTTTCTTCAAAAGACAAACAAAATAGACAAGGCTTTAAGGAGACTTAGCTACAAAAAAAGAGACTCAACTAAATAAAATCAGAAATGGAAGAGGATACATTGTAACTGATACCACGGAAACACAGAGACTGGTGAGAGACCAGGATGAATGAAGGTAAGACCCGAAAATATAAACCCCCTAGAAGAAAACCACAGTAGTCACCTCCATGAAATTGGACTTGGCATGGATTTTGGGGATTTGATGCCAAAAAAAGCAAAACCCTCTCCTCAAAGATAAACAAGTGGGACCACATCAAACCACAAAGCTTCTGCAGAGCAAGGGACGCCATCAACAAAATAAAAAGGCAATCTACAGAACGGGAAGAAACTGCAAATCCTATAACCAATGCGGGATTAATACCCAAACTATATAAAGAACTATCAAAACTCAACAGTAAAAACAACAAATAACTCAATTTATAAATGGGCAGAGGATCTGAATAGACATTTTCCCAAAGAAGACATACGGATGGCCACCAGGCACACGAAGAGGTGCCCACTGTCTCTCATCATCAGAGAAATGCAAACGTCAACCATGATGAGCTATCACCTCACACCTGTTAGATGGGGATTCAAAAGGACCAGAGGTCCCCGGTATTGGCGAGGATGAGAGAAAAGGGTGCCCGTGTGCCCTGTTGGTGGGGATGCAAATTGGCGCAGCCGCTCTGGAAAACAGTATGGAGGCTCCTCAAAAAATCAGAAAACAGAATTCCCGTGGGATCCAGAGATTTCATTTCTGAGCATATATCTGAAGGAAACAAAATCACTATCTTGAAGAAATATCAACACTCCCATGTTTACTGTGGTGGCCTGATTTACAATAAGCGAGACTTGAGAACAGCCTACCTGTCCACCGCCGGATGAGCGGATAAAGGAAACGCGGCGTCTGTACACACAACAGAGTGTAATTCAGCCGTAAGAGAGAAATCTTGCCACGTGCAACAAGGTGGACGGAGCCTTAGCATTATGCTAAGTGAGACAGAGACTAATAATGTATCATACTGCTTCTACGTGGAATCTACAAAAAAATAAAACTCATAGGAACAGAGGATACATTGGGAGTTGCCAGCGGTGGGGTTGGGGTGGAGGAAATGGGTGACCGTGGTCAAGAGGAGCAAACTTCCAGGTATAAATAAGTAAGTTCTGGGGCGTAACGCAGCCCGATGACTGAAGTTTTCAATTTCGTGTTGTGTACCTGGAAGTTGTTCGGAAAGTAGATGTTAAATGTTCTCATTAGGAGGAAAAAAAAGTAACTATGTGAGTGTTGGATGTTAACTCCACTTATTGGGTGATCATTTCACAGTATAGGTGACCCTTGAACAATGTGGGGTTAGGGGCGCAGGCCCCGCACAGTCAAAACCCCACAGGGCACTTCTGACTCCCCATACGCTTCACTACTGGCAGCCTACGGGCCCCCAGAAGCCTTGTCAAGAACATGGACAGTCGGTGAACAAGGTAATACGTGTTACACACGGTGTTCTCACAGTGCTGTGAGCGAGAGAAAAGGAAGTGTTAAGAAAGTCATGAAGAAGAGAAAAATATTTTTACAGAACTATCCTGAATTTATAAAAAATTCTGCCTGTAAGTGGACCCACACAGTGCCAACCCATGTTTTTTAAGGATCAACTGTATATACATATATCGGCTCTTTATGCTGGAGGCTTTAAGTAATGCGTTACACCTCAGTTCTGTACTGGGGAAACTGGAAGCTGGCACTTGATGGTGATGATCATGATACTTTGAATTTAGTAAATAAGATATTTTGGAGAAAATAAAATACAGTCAGTCTTGACAGCAGATGAAATCGAACACATTTCTAGAAAAATATAAATTCTCAATATCGACGTAACAAGAGACACATACTGAGTAGACCTAAATATCTAGGAATAAAGGCACCTCCTATGATGATTTTCCTGTTTTACTCATGACGTGAAGCAATTGCTGATACAAAGTTCAAAGCTCCAAACTTTTTTATTTGTCTAAATAGTATAAATCGATCTTTTCTTCTCTCTTCTTTTAATTGTTTATCTATTTTTGAGAGAGACAGAATGTGAGCAGGAGAGTGGCCGAGAGAGAGCAAGAGACACACAGAATCCGAAGCAGGCTCCAGGCTCCCAACTGTCGGCACACAGCCTGATGCGGGGCTTGAACCCACGAACAGTGAGATCCTGACCTGAGCCAAAGTTGGACGCTTAACGGACTGAGCCCCCCAGGCGCCTCGAGGACTGTTTTTTAAGTAAGAACACTGTGTATCTGATCTATAAAGCTTCCGGGAAGGGGAACCCAGTGCTTCCCGGGAGCCTGTCCAGACTTCCACCCTCTCATCCTGCGGCACGTCCTTGAGGGGTCATCCCAGGGCTCTTGGGGCGGTTGATGGGACTGTGGCCTCACTGCCGACTCGTCCGGGCTCAGAGGCAGGCAGGCGGTCCTAGCTGCGACCTCGGCAATCCGTGGCCCTGTCACACCTCTGTGGGTGTCCCATCGGCTGTTTAAATTCATGCGTGTGTGAGCCCAACCATTTGGGTGCGTGTCGGCACCCCCGCTGCTTGGAGAACAAGTGTGTGAGAGCCTTGGAGAATCAGTGCCGTAACGGTGACGGTTGGTGGAGTGGAAGGCGTCAGGAGCATGTCTGGTGGGACTCCTGCACACTAGTTGCTTTGCATTATGCCAGTAAAACATGTACAATAAAATCAGATAATATAGAAAAGCCTGCAGACAAGGGGCACCTGGGTGGCTCAGTCAGTTAAGTGTCAGGCTCCTGGTTTTGGCTCAGGTCCTGATCTCACGGTTTGTGTGTTCGAGCCCCATCTCGGGATGTGTGCTGACAGCTCAGATCCTGGAGCCTATTTCGGATTCTGTGTCTCTCTCTGCCCCTCCCCTGCTCAGTGCTCTCTCTCTCAAAAATAAATAATAAACATTAAAAAAAAAGAAAAGACAAGTAAACACCAGAAAAGACAAGAAAGACAAGAAGACACAATGCTGTGTGTGTTCAATTCCTTCTGTTACTGTTTCATCTTTTAATGAACATCAAGCCCGCTGCCTTTTGCTACGGATGTTTGCGCCTTGACCAGCCCGTGGTCTTCTGCCGACCTTAAACCGTTGTCCTCGCAGAAGTTCCTGTTAAGAGGTCAGTGGGTGGCGCATTATTCTTCCCCAGGAGACTCGGTCCCCTGGCGGAGTGTGAATCCTGCCCAAGAGTGAGGCTGGAGGCTCAGGACCTGAGGGCGGAAGGAAGCGAGTCACCCAAAGGGCACGTAAGTCATTTACTTTATCTCCCGGAACTTCTGAGTTCTGTGCTTTTGAAGCCGTCTAAAATAAATCAGAGGTTTGGGATTCCATTTCCTGCGCTCGCGTCGGCCCTTTGCGGCTGGCCTCCCCCTGCGTGAGGGAGCGAGTCTCCTCCTACGCACGGCAGGTCCGGGCACTTGGGCTCCGAATTTCCAGCTTTGTCGGAGACTATTGCTGTGTCAGAACCTTCCCGGCCGAGCAGGACCAGCCTCTCTGGACGAGCAAGAAGAGGCCCCTGTGAACGCAAGTCCCTCCAGGGCCCGCAGCTGAGTTCCTGTCCCTGTGAGAAACCTTCAGAGGCAGCCTCCTAGCTCTGCTCTCCGCCCCGGCTCTGGTCGCCGTTTCCAGCTGTCTGGCCGAGGCTTCCGTCCCCGCCCCTCCAGGAAACCTGGAAGACTGGACTCTGGAAGTGCTCCGGTGGCTTAGCTGCTTTTGCTAACTGCGCACGGACACGCGCTTGTACCCATTCCCCTTACCTGACATCCGCAGTTTATCGCCGCTATTTCCAAACCAGAAACTCCAAACCTCTGTTCTGAGCCCTCACCCAGCAGCCTAGCTCTTGGTGGATGCGGGCACCCCGATTCAAACAAGCCCAAGGCTTCCCCTGGTAGGAGCGCACGCCACACCCCTGCACCGGGCTCGTGCCCTCTGGAATCCACGCGGCTCACTCGTGCCACGTCCCACCCACGGCTCCCCCGGGTGCCACCTGTCGCCACCTCCCCGATTCCATCGGCCAGCTTTCGAGCTCTCTCTCACTGTCCCCACCTTGGTTCAGGGTCCCCTAGGTCCTCCTACATTTAAAAGGCACATGTGGGAATTGCTAAACATAACACACAGGGAAGTAACGTAAACATCAAATACGTTGATACCAACGTATAGCAAAATGCACGTCTACGCAGGAAACTAAGCACGGAGGAGACGGACGCAGATCGAGGCCACCTCAGTGATCCATCCCTGCGCACCACACGGTCACCCCACTGCTCCGTTTCTCCGTATCTTTCACGGGGGTTCTCTCCCCAGCCCCCTGGGCCCCTCCTTCCCCTCGCACTGCTCCGCCCAGACTGGCCTCTTCAAGGTCACCGGCAATGCTGGCAACGGATACGTCCCGAGTGTCTCGTGTCATCAAAGGCATTTTCCGGTCAGCTGTCTCCGAGTGGGACTCTTCAGAGGACGGATGGGATGAGTCACGACCCGTTACCTCTGGGGCCCGGACAGTGGAGCTGTGCCCCTCCCCACGGTGCCGGGAAAACAGCCTGGCGTCCCCTCCCCGCGGGCCAGTGGTCACCGGCGCCAGAGCAGCTGAGACCCCGGGAGTGACAACCGCTCGCGTCTGCTCGGGTCCCGGCTGTGACCCATCCCGGGAACGTGGCAGAGCTGAGGGGAATGACAGCTGTGGCCCGTACACTCCAGAGCAAAGCCAGAGTCCCCGCGCCCTCCCTGAACATGGTGGGGGGGGGGGACACTCGCGAGAGCCACGCCCGGTCCCGCTCCCGCCTCCACTCCTCACACAGTCACCCGCAGCCCTAGACACGTGAGCATGCGCATTCAAAACAAGATGCTCTTACGTTGACCACACTTGACGTGAACTTGGGGTAGTTTGGGTTCAGTTTCAGTGTGGGAAGATGCGTGTCTGAGTGTGGAACCACCTCTCCTGGAAGGAAAGCTGTGGAAAGCTCCGGAATCCCGTGCTTTTTCAAGCGCTCGTTTTCTGAAGAGTTGGAAAAAAGACCATAGATGTGAAGAAGTGTGTGTGAATGTGGCTGTGTGTGCAAGTCTGTGTGTGTGTGGTTTGTGTGCCTGTGCACATGCGTGAGAGGGGAGGGGTGGGGACAGAGGGACAGGCAGGCGACACTGCCTAAAGCGTCACCCTCGAGCCGCCAGCCTGAGTTCGAGTCCTCACAGCTAACGCTGGGCGTTGGCGCAGCTTCTCGGCGCCTCCTCTGAGAGATGGAGGCTGACACACAGCTGCTGGTGATGGAATGTGACCGTGGCCATGCTGACCCCCGAACCCTGTGCCCTCTGACCTCCATGCTGGAGGACGGAACAGCCCTTTCTGGCTTCACTGGGTCTTGGTGGGTCCTGAGTTAGGGGCAGACCGAGCCGCCTGTCCTGTGCGGGGACATGCGGTTTCCGACCCCTCACAGAGCTCTCTGACCTTCCACGGGAGCCTGGCAGCCTGTACGCCGGTGGCTGTCCCGTCAGCTGGCCCCCGAGCGGCAGGGGTGGGCGGGAGCCGCGCTCCGAGGTGTCCGTGCCCGTGAGCCGGGAGTAGACCTGTAGGGTCCCAGCACGGAGACTCGGTGGGCCGCCTCGTGGCATGGCCATGTCTTCGCCGTGCCGGGCGTGTGACAGTCACAGAGGTGGGCACTCCAGGGGGTCACAAATGCTGCTGCTGCTCTTGCTGTGGAACGGACCCTCTTCTGCCCTGACACCACCATCCACACTTACGTGCCCGCCTCTCTTGAAGCATCTGGATCCCGTGAGGAAGGGGAACAACACTGTCTTTCCAATAGGGGCTGAGAGTCAACACAAGTACTGTGGTTATTTAAATTTTTTTTTAATGTTTATTAATTTTTGAGAGAGAGAGAGAGAGAGAGAGAGAGCAGGGGAGGGGCAGAGAGAGAGGGAGACACAGAATCTGAAGCAGGCTCCAGGCTCCGAACTGTCAGCACAGAGCCCAACGTGGGGCTTGAACCCATGAACGATGAGATCATCACCTGAGCTGAAGTCAGATGCTTAACCGACGGAGCCCCCAGACGCCCCACAAGTCCTGCGGTTACTGACGGAGATGACTGAGATCACGCCCGTGGTGAGACCGGCACCACGTGAGTTCAGATAACATGCAGTGTGGGAAGGTCCCTCCTTGTCCCTCTCCTCATCCCACGGACCTTGTAAGAAAGCAGCTCAGAATTCTGTGCTGTCAAAGGCCCGGGACCCTCCTGGGGGGTGGCACGATGGCATTCTTACCACTAAACCCACAGAGGGCGGCACGTGGGCTGAGGGGATCGTGGCTGTCATGCCTCAGGGTGGCGAGCCGTCTGCCCCGTAGAGCCTTCTCCTGCTCCCTGCACAGATCAGTGTCAGCTCCGCCCCTCCTGGGCGCTCACGGTCCTGGTGGAGGATGCCAGGCAGACAGGACCCACGCCGGTGCCCGGGCATCAGCCTGCAGGGATGGAAGGGCCCCGCCGCAGCTGGCAGCCCGGAGGAGCCAGACGCCATTGCCAGCGCCAGCCGCACACTGCCGTCTCCCACCTGCCATGCTTCCCACCTGCCCGGACACGCAGCTCTGATCGTGTGACCTCCCGGCTCCAGAAGGTCCCACTCCCTGCACAAGTTTGCCTGAGGCATCACAGACCTGGTGGCATAAGTCACAGAGGTTTATTGTCTCCCAGTTCTGGAAGCTTCAAGTTCAAGATCAAGGTGTCAGCAGAGTGGGTTCCTTCTGAGGACACGAGGCAGAATCCGCTCCAGGCTTCTCTCCCGGCTTCTGGTGGTTTGCTGGCAACTTGGGCGTTCTCTGGCTTGTGGAAGCTTGCCCCAGACTCTGCCCGCAGCTTCACATGGGCCCCGTGTCTGTCTCTGTGCCCCCAATTTACCTTTTCACGATAAGGACCAGAGTCATGTTGGATCAGGACCTCCGCTTATAGCCTCATCTTAACCTGACGACCTTGGCAGAAACCTTATTTCCAAACAGGGTCACATTGTTTTTAATGTTTATTTATTTTTGAGAGAGAGAGAGACAGAGTACGAGCTGGCAAGACGCAGAGAGAGGGAGGAAACACAGAATTGGCAGCAGGCTCCAGGCTCCGAGCTGTCAGCACAGAGTCCGATGAGGGGCTCAAACCCACAAACTGCACGATCGTGACCTGAGCCAAAGTATGACACTTAATGGACTGAGCCACCCAGGTGCCTCCAAGTAGGGTCATATTTTGAAGTGCTGGGGTTAAGGACCTCAACATGTCTTTTTGGAGGGGACACAGTTCAGCCAATAATGCTCCCCGAGTTTGAGAAAAGTTGCTCACCCCTTTTTCCATCCCTTACTTACCGTCCTGCACCCCAGACTCCTCCCTCCATCAGGACTATCCTAGCCAGGATGCTGCCCGGGAGACTGATTCCACTTTCCTCCCGAAGCCTCTCCGTCCGTTAAGACCCTGCTAAGTCACAATTACGGGGGTTCCCTGTGAGCTGAGTGAGAGTGTTGGACTCGCTTTTGCAACATCCGCAGTCAGACAACTACCCATAGACCTCCCGGTAATTCTTCGATCTTTGAGGATGAGGCCTGGACCGGAGAGACCTTGGCGCGGGGTCCGCATGTGTGAGTTGCCAGTGGGCCAAGGGAGCAGACCTGCCAGGAGACCGCGGTGTCTTCCCGTCTGTTCTCCCCACCCCAGCAGCCCTCACCCTGCTCAGGGCTCCCCCGGCACCACCCTCCGGGAGTGCGACACCACCGAGCCCCGGGGCGAGGACAGTGCATGGTGTGGGGCACAGAGCCCATGCATGGAGGCCCTTTAGGTGCCAGACAGAGCCACCCGTGGACGGAGGAGGAAAGGACCCCACACCAGGGCTGTGGCTGCATCTTCCCCACTGGGGACAGAGAATTCTCCCCGCCAGTCTGCCTCCCAGGTCATCATGGAAGTCTGTCTGACCGTCGGGGAGGAGGGGCAGAACGCACTGCCTTTGGCATTTTGTGAGCGTGATTCACGCCTGGAGTCTGCTTGGCCCCCTGTACTCACGCGCCGCTGCCACGTTCGCTCTGGGCCCAGGAGGGGTGGAGGCGGGCTCACGCCAGGCTGCTCCTTCCTGTCCTGGGCCCACTGCATTTTGAGACCTATTTTTTCTACGATGAACACACACGGATCGGCTCTGCTGGACCCCCAGAGTTTGCTCGAGACCCTCCCGTTTTGTCCCAATAATATCACTCTTCTGCTCTCCCGTTCAGCGCCGAAGGTAATGACATGTTTCCATGGCAGGGTACGGTCACCCCAATAAAAAGACGTAGAGTGACGCAGTGGGGCAAGGACGATGGGTCCCAGAAGCACGCCTTCAAGCCAGAACACCTCCTGCCAAAGCGGGAGGAAGGGTGGCTTTGGGTGCAGCCGCAGCAGGGCTGAGACGTGTGTCCCCACGATGAGGCTTCCATGTCCCAGCTGCACCTGCTCGCGCTTGGCAGGGATTGAATGACCGGCCCCCCCGTGGCGGCTCTCATCCGCCCGCAGACCTGACGGTGCATGGGTGATGGAAGCTGCCTCCCCCGGCCCCAGGGACACGGAAACCATGGCCCTCTTGGTGAGCAGAGGAAGGGATGGCCCGGTGGGCTGGACGGCGCTGCCCCGAATCCATTCGGGGATTTTCAACGGTGGATGAGATGCTGACATCAGTGCGAGGGGTATCTACCGACAGGAGTCCCCCCGTCAGACAGGAACCCACCCGATTCTTCCTTCCTGCCCGCGGGAGGATGCTGAGGCCCCCCTGTCCCCTGCGCCCTGCCGCCCGGTCACCTAGAAGACAGCGCCCTCCTGGTGGCTCACACCCCTTCTGCAGGATGTGTCCCCTGCGCCCTCCTGTCTGCTCAGGGACATAACGAGTGAGTCCCCGTTCCTCTCTGTGGTGCATCTTTCAGAGCTAAATTAGCTTCATTTCCAAAGGCTCACTTAGGCAAAGCACCTCTTGCAAACTCCCTGCCTCTTTGAAGTGCCGTCCAGATGCTGCGGCAAAGCCTCTCCCCCTTCTCTGCGTCCAGTCTACTTATGATTCAAAATATCACTCCTGTCGGGGGGCAAGTAGACCGGGACACCCCTCGAAGAGTGCCGGCAACAGAACGCAAATTCCTTAGCACAAAATGTGTCTTGATCTCATGCTCCAGGACTGGCTCTGTGTTTGTTAACCAACAGCTTCATTGAATCGAAAAGACCATCGGGTCCTGGGGATATTTTAGACAAGGGATTTGTCGGTCCCGATAGGCAATGCTGAGTCAAAGCTAGGATTCTTTTTTATAATCCACCCTAATCCATGGAGCTTTGAAATAGAAATAGAAGGAAGGCAGTGACGAACTATCGACCACTAACTCAAGAGGCCAATAGACCTCTGGGCATCTGAGAAAGTGGACGTGAAAACTCGAGGGACACATATTAATCACCAATTTTACTTTATGACGTGGACACTACCACCTGCCCATCCAGCGCCCACCTGCTTTTCTGCCTTGGACACAACTTTTATTTTCTTGGGGAAAACGATGGGTCCGGCTACAAAATCCAAACCTCTCAGCCTCCCTTGCAAACAGGTGTGGCTGCGTCTGAATTCTGGCCACTTAGTTACGCGGCCTGTATTGGATGGGCTTTCAGGAAAGCACCTTAAAAGGGGGAAGGACCAGCATGCTCTCGCTTGCCCTCCCACCTTTATCCTTCTTCCTACCTGGAATGCAGACATGACGGCTGTGCCCCAGCAGTCCTCTTGGACCAAGAGGTGGCCTCACCGTTGGAGCCGCATATTGAGAATGGTGAAGTGGAACTTTAAAGGGAGCCTGGTGTTGCCTTCCTTGGTCCTGTTTTGCAAGATAAAAAATCATCCTCATCTTCAAGCTAGTGTCATATGACTTCTATTGCATGCAGTTGAACCTGATGCTAGCAGATACATCCCGCTCAAGTGCGAGAAATGTCACATTCTTTTTCTAAACCAATGAAAAATGAGATTCAAATCCCACTAAGCTGACCGGTCAGAAATGCAGTCTCAGCCAGGTGCGTAGGACGCTTGTGCAGGTCTCTGGGCTTCCTGTTATGCCCAGAAAATGTGGTAAAGGTTTCTACTCTTTGGTTCATCAGCATGGCTACTAAGGGGCCCATCCAGGCGGAGGAAGAAATTACCCCAGAGTTTCCGGGCCTGGGGTGGGCACTGTCTTGGGCCAGGCACACAGGGTGCAGCTCCATCAAGCGCCCATGGGTGCACTGACACCCACGCCTATCTGCTCCCGTCAGTCCCTGGGATTTTCTCCGGGGCCCGGCGCTGACCCGCACCACCCCGAGACCTTGCAGCCCACGCCCCTCCTAGAATTGGGGTCCCCCAGCCCCTGGCCAGCCGTCTGCCTCCCTCCCTCCCAGCTCTCCCCTTCCCTTTCCCTCCTGGAAGACCCCGCACCATCACCAGGGGGACAGCGGTTCTCCAGCTACAAGTGACGTCTTCCCTGACGGTGCGCAGACCCGGGGAAGGGCTTCCTACCTCGTCCTGCTCACTCGCACAGGAGGGCTTCCTGGGGGAGGAATCTTTCCACCTTCCCTGCGTTCACCAAGAAGGCAGGGCATCCAGGACAGGATGTGACAGCGCCTTTAGAATTTCCAGGAACGTCCACACTGACACCCCTTGACCACCCTGCGGCAGTCTGCACAAGATACAGAATAGCTGTTGGGGTAAGAGTTTAGAAAATTGAAAGATGAAACAAGGACAGGACAGAAGGTAAAGTAGAAAACCAACAAGGCTTAAACCAGAGGACTCTGGGGCGCCTGGGGGGCTCAGTCGGTTAAGCGTCCGACTTCGGCTCAGGTCATGATCTCATGGCTCGTGGGTTCGAGCCCCGAGTCGGGCTCTGTGCTGACACCTCAGAGCCTGGAGCCTGCCTGGGACTCTGTGTCTCCCTTTCTCTCTGCCCCTCCCCCACTCATGCTCTGTTTCTCTCTGTATCAATAACAAATAAACATTAAAAATTTAAAAAACGAAGGACTTTGATCTTAGTGCGGGAGAAAGGGGGAACTCAGCCCCTCCTTCGTGAGTCCACAGCCTGTGGCCTCACACAGTGCCAGCAATAGAGTGGATGGCAGCCTGCACCAGACATTCGTCCCCTTTTACAATAACCTCTAGTATTCAGGGGTGCCCGGGGGGCTTGGGCGGTCAGGCGTCCTTGATTTCAGCTCAGGTCACGCTCTCAGTTCGTGCTGGCTCTGCCCTGACAGCACGGAGCCTGCCTGGGTTCCTCTCTCTCCCTCCCTCTCTCTCTGCCCCTCCCCTGCTCTCGTCCACGCACGATTTCTCTCTCCCTCCCTCAAAATAAATAAACATTAAAAAAATAAGTTATGTTGATCAATATTTTACGCCATGACCTTTCTACAAAGCAGCAAACATCCGACAGACACAGGGGTGAGAGCCCTTGCGACCCGCAGGCAGGGGTGACGCGGAGTCTGAGCTGGGGCATCCGTGCATGCCAGGCCTTACAAGAACCCAGTGCTGGCCTCTTCGCTGAAGTCCAGAAATATTTGAACCACTGCTGAGTCTAGCCTGGGCTTCATTTTGCCCCAGTCTCTTATCATCCTAATGCCCCTGACCATTGCTGTTCAGAAATCTCTGCCTCGGTTTTCCCATCTGCAGAATGGCTCACTTTTAAGGAGGCCAGGCCAGCAGCGTGCCCGAGGGAAGCAGACTTGGTTGTTGTGCGCACAGCGGGGGGGGACCGTCCGGGGCCTGGGCGAGGCAGCCCACGTGCTGACAGGCTGCCTCCCTGGCACACGGCACCCGCCGGGGAGCGGGTGACGGGGTTCGGGCCTTTTTGGGTGTGCGGCACGTAATGACCGTGGCCCGACAGCCTGTGTTGCTGCACGCGGTTTGGGCGTTCGCCGCTGGTCGCTGTGCCGTCTGACTCACCCGCCTGTCTGGAGGCAAGAGCCAAGTCTGAAGCACAAGAGACTTAAACCACTTTTTTCGCAGGCGAACCCATCCAAAGGGCTTATGTTCTCCCAGCGGCACCTGCGGGAAGGGGGCCCAGGCGTGCCTCCCTGGGCCGGCCGCTTCACCCTCGCTCCTTCCCTCGCTAGCGCTTCCCTTACAGAAAACGGCACTTGGTCCACGGAATGAGCTCGCTCACACAGAACACGGGGCGGCCGCGAACGGGTCCCGGACGAGCCCGGGAATCACCTTCAAGCTGTACTTTCAGATGAGGGACAAATGCGTCCAAAGAGAAGGTGCTTGATCTGCACAGACTGCGCCTGAGTTCTCCGGCTCCAGCCGGTGCCGGGTCCGTGGGGGGTCAGAGGGCCGAGAGGGGCCGGGGCACCGGGAGAGTGGTCCCCCGAGCCCACCCAGGCTCCCTCCTGAGCCAGGTGCCCGCCGTGGGCTGCTGCGGGGGATGGTGAGGGGGGTTCATCTCCTTCATGGAGGGGGCAGGGCTGGAGCCAGCCATGCGGAGGGGCCGCGGGAGGGCAGGCGGGGTGGGATGGAGATCCCGCAAGTGGGCACCTGGGCACCGTGCGTGTCCATGATGTGGGGTCGTTGGACGAAGGTGGAGAGGGCCCCTGGAGGTCATTCTTAGCAGAGGCCGCAGTGCCCTGCCCGCAGCCTGACTCAGCTCTGCGTTTCTCTGATGCAGGATTCCCTGGGGTCTGAATAAGTCAGATCAGGTGTTCCAGAAGGTTCCGCAGCAGGCAACCTGCTCAGGAAGGCCCCATCCAAGCAGGCAAGTGCTGATAAAGCCTCAACAACGGGCTGTCCAGGAAAGCACAGAGGCCTGAGTGTGGCATCTGTCCGTGTCCACGGTGCAAACGTGACCCCCCGGCAGGACCGTAGCCAGCGGCCCCAGGTCACCCACTGCGGGGTTGGACTCCCGCTGCACTGGGTCAGCACCAGCCTGGCAGGGGGCCGATGGGAGACGTGCTGAAGTGCTCGCGAGCCAGGAGTCTGAGCAGGGCCTTGGTTTGCTTTATGTTTATGGATTGATTTTGAGAGAGAAAATGAGCAGGGGAGGGGCAGAGAGAGGGCGAGAGAGAATCCCAAGCAGGCTCTCAGCTGACAGCCCCCTGAAGCAGGGCTCGATCCCACAACCGTGAGATCTTTCTGAGCCGAAACCAAGAGCCGGGAGTCAGATGCTCAACCAATGGAGCCCCCCAGGCGCCCCTGCAGGGCCTTGGTTTTGATGTAATTTATTTAATTGTCAGTTAACATAATCTAAGGTTTAATAGCAGCCGGCCCTCACGCTGGCTCGTAACACCCGGCAGTTTGACCAGCCGGCTCCCTGCTTCCCACCCGCACCCCCCCAACCCGTCCTGACTCTCCTGCCCCCGCCTGGTGCTCACACCCCAGCCTGTCCGGCCTGGTGCGCACAGTCAGCTGTGGCCCCTCCTGACTCCTGAGACCCCGCCCCTGCCTGGTCTCCTTTCCCAGAATGTGTGTGTGTGTGTGTGTGAGAGAGAGAGAGAGACTACAGGCGTGAGCATGTGTGATGGGTGTGTGTGTATATGAATGTGTGCGTGTGGCTATGGGTGTGAGCGGGTGTGTGTGTGTGTGCACGCGAGTGTGCGCGTACACGCGCACACATGTGTGAATGAAGTCCGACCAGGTCTGGGTCCAGGGCTGGCTCAGGCTTGGGCCGGCCACTGTAAGACACGGAGCACGATCTTGCTGCTCAGGAGGGGTGGGCTGGGGGGTGGCCGGGAGCAGGTCAGCACCCCTGTCACCTGGAAAGGGAGCAGCGACCCCGTGCTAGGCAGGGCGCCCGATCTGCAGAGAAGGGGTCTTCAGGCCCCCGGGAACCTGGGCTTGTGCAGCCACTTGCCACTGGAGAGCCACTGTGGCCAGCACCCAAGGGGCTGAGGTCAGGAGGGGGTGTCTCCGGAGGGGGTGCCGACCCCTGCAGGGAGGGGTGCGGCACGGAGGAGATGTGATCAGGGATGGATCCAGGGCCCGTGGTGAATCCCAGCCCACCCGGGCCGGTCCTGCTTCGGGGCGTCAGCGCTGTTCCAGGACCGACGACCTCAGGAGCCCCCACCCAGAGGAGCCTGGCGCCCAGTTTCACAGCTGGCTTGCAGGGAGGGGGGTTCCCCACTGTGCTTCCCACCCCCAAGGAAGTCGCCTGAGCCACCCAGAAGGAGGCTCTGCCCCCGGCCTCTCAGCGGGTACGGAGGGGCTGCAGGGGTGTGGCTGGAGGACAGTTGTGCCTGTGTGGCCAGCATTGCCGGGGCCCAGAGCTGTCCCCTCCGGTCCTCAGGCCCCTCCTGAGATGCCTGAACTGCATTTTATAAATGCCTCCCCTGCCCCTGGAGTGGGGAGGGGTGTGTGCAGCTCGGGCCCCTCAGACTCCTGTGCTGTGGGGGCCCCTGGTGTCCCAGCTCCAAACCAGCCTGGGCGCGGCCTGGGGACAAGGGTGGGCGATACTGGGTCACTTGGCTCAGCTGGGGGAGGCAGGGTGGGACCACTCGGCCTGTAGGGTGCTGGTGTAGCAGGACTTCCTCCAGATCCCACCTGGAGAGGGAGGGACAAACAGAACGAGGAATTCCATGGGTTCGGAGAAACGCTGATGCTTTATCACATTATCTGAGTCTTACTGTGTGTCCGGCATGTGACCTTACATCACTGGGGAACAAAGAGGTCATTTGTGCCCCGAGGTCCAAACGGTGCCCCTAACGTAGGTAACCTTGGGCACACAGGACGAAGGAGCAGGCTGATGGGCGAGGGGGGCGGGCATCACGGGAAGGTGGCCCTTTTCCAGAGTTCCCCATTGGAACCTCGGGGGAGGGGCACGGCCTCGGCATCATGACCCCAGGGGGTCGTCTGACCTCCTCCGTTGGAGAACCGCTGCTGTGCGTGGAACCCAGGGACGCTGCACCGCAGACCCGCTTTGTGCCGACGTGCGTGGTCTGCGGCTGCCCGAGGACCCCCTCCCCCAGGCGGTAAGGGCCCCCAGCCCCTCCTGTAATGCTCTGGGGTGCTCGAGGCTTTCGTCAGCCCTCCTTGGGGTCAGTTGTCTGAGGGTTTGTCCGTGGGCTGCATGGTCGTGGGAAACTACTCCCGCTGTCCGCTGTCCGGAGCCGGGGACAGGGAGCTGGGACCGAGGCCCTGCCCATGGACACCTGCAGAAAACCGTCAGCGCTGGGTCACACCGTCTGTCTTGTTCCCAGAGTGAAAGGAACAGAATATATGAGTGGACAGGCCTGAGGGACAGCTGTGTCATGTGGGACCAAAGCAAGCTGTTTCTGAAAGCTTGCAGGGACTGCCGGGCTGTTTCTGTTTGTAGGAGCCCCATCTTCTGGATGGAAAACGCGTCCTCCAGCCTGCCTTCCCCGGCCAGGGCCGTAGCTGGGAGGGGAGAAAACGCATTTTAGATTTACAGGCGGCAAGGGAGCAGCTCAGGCCTCCATACTGAGGGCTGCAGACCCAGTCGCGCCGAGCGCCTCCTGGGTGGGGACTGTCAGGTGCCTCCCTCGTGGCCCCTCCTCCTCTCCATCGACTTCCATATTTTGTTCTGCTTCGTTTATGTGTCCTCCGCCAGCTCCTTCGGGCCACTGCTTCTGAGTGGCATGCTCCACTGGGGTCCCCACGCAGGTGCAGGGCCGGCTGGGGTCCTGTGGGTCCAGAGTGGCCCTGGTCATGGATGGCCTCACCTTCCCCTGTGGGTCCTGCCTTTCCACCCTGAGTTCTGGGTGTTCCATGCACGAGGGGTTCAGCAGGAGGGCCACTAAGCCTGAGGCCTGGGCCCCGTGGGGATGGGCTCCAGAGCTGGGACCTGGGACCCTGGAGATGTGGGCAGCACACCGGGGAGGGGTGGAGAGAGGTGGGCTGAGGCCTTCTGGACCGTGCTGGGCCCTCTGTAACTACGGGCGGGAGGGGAAGCTTCTGGGGCCTGCCAGGCAGGGGGCAGGGGTGGAGGGCTGTCAGGCAGGAGACCAGGTGCTCCCTTCGCTGAATCCCCGCAGACACAGCGCCCTGTCTGCCTCTGCGCTCCTTCTGGACCACGGTTCCTGTTCTCCAACACTGGCCGCGTGTCCGACGACCGGTTCAATTCCGACACTGATTAGAGTGAGCACAGGCTTTGCAGGTCAAGGGCTCAGCACCGCTAGGCTGTGCCCTGCAGATGCCGGTCCCAAGTCCAGGGGCCCCCATTCTTCTGATCCATCACCTGTGGGTTCAGGGCCCCCAAGACGCTTAGCGGGGTTCAGCAGTCCACGAGAATGCGCCACAGAATCCACGGAACTGCTTTCCTGACTATTTCTGGTTTGTGACAAAGGATCGAGCCGGAAACAGCAGGACAGAGGAGAGGTGTGGCGGGCTGGGTTGGGGGTGGCGGGGAGCGGCCCAGCCCTGCGGGCACACCCCCTGCCAGCACATGGGTGCCCTCGCCAGCGCGGACGCTCTCAGAACCCTGGAGCTGAGGGGACTTTCTGGTAATCACGCAGACATGATTGACAACTCATTGACTGTTGTCACATCCCTCAATATGCGCCCTCCCCTGTTCCCGTTTCTTGTACCGCAGCACCGCATCCAACAGAGGTCGGGGGCCAGGAGCACAAGACCCCCCTTGTCACCTGGAGCCTGACACCCCGGGGGACAGTGTGACCAAGACGGACGCCGGCAGGGTTGAGTGCCTGGGCGGCGGCGGGGCAGACGCACCCTCATTCCCAAGGGAAGCAGACCTCCCAAGGGGCAAGGAGTGCTGGGAGGGAGCGGGGCTTGCAGCCCAGCTCCCGGGGGGACACGCTTCCTTTCCTGCCCTGTCACAGGGGCCCTCAGAGCTGGTCCTCCTGTGGGCCCGGCCACGTCTTGGCCTCCCCCTGCCTTGGACTGGGCTCGGCCTGCCCACACCTGCCCCTTTCTGGAGTGGTGGCCGAGGTGCCCAACTTGGAGGGCCACCCAAGGAATGCTTGGGTGCCAGCTCATAATCTTTGGTGGCCAGTGGTGTACTAGTACCTAGTGTGTGTACACGTGTGTGTGTGTGTGCGTGCGCGTGCATGTGTCGGTGCTGAGCCGCCTGGTTTGTGGTATTTGGCAGTTTCCGTGGAGGAAATCCTCTGCTGAGGCCCCGGTCTAGCTCCCAGCAAGGTGCCACCAAACGCCGAGTCGGGACGAGGCTGTGGCAGTGACCCTCCCTGCCAGACGGACCCCACAGACACAGAAAACCTGACGGCCACGGGTGGTGACAGCTTGTGAGGCAGCTGGTGATGATTATGCGTATTTATTACCTTCGATTTTAATATAATGTGTTGAACTCTAAGTGTATACATTTCAATTTTTAGCAACGGCCATGCCTAACGACTGGGCTCGTCTGTTAGCGGTCGGCTCCAACAAGGATACAGCCCATCCGTGTGTGCTCACGCACGTGTGTGTGGATGTGTGGGCTGTGCATCTCACGTGGGACCTCGTGGGCGTGGGAGGCAGAGGCAGAGAAGGCAAGACTGAGTCACTTTGTGTAGGAGTGTGCACGGGGGACAATACTACGAAGACAGGGGCGAGGGGGGTCAGGACATGCAGCCCGGAGGGCCCATGGGGAGGGAGGGGGTGTGGCGTGGGGGCTTTGTCACAGGTCACGTGGGTGGGGGTTGCAAGCCAGTTTGCCCGGCAGGACTTTGCTACGTTTCATGCTTGCTTTATGCAGCTTTCTGTACTTACGTATGTCACAATAGAAATATAAATATTGGGGTGCCCGGGGGGCTCAGTTGGTTAAGCGTCTGACTTCGGCTCAGGTCATGGTCTCACAGTTTGTGGATTCTAGCGCTGGGCTGTGTGCTGACAGCTCAGAGCCTGGAGCTGCTTCAGATTTGGTGTCTCCCTCTGTCTCTGCCCCTCCTCTGCTTGTGCTCTGTTTCTCTCTCTCTCAAAAATAAACATTAAAAAGTGTTTTAAAGATAAATATATGCATGAATATGTACAGATACACACACATGTTTTTACGTGTGTGCGGTCTGTCTGTGCACACACTGAAATAACCCACGGAGTCTTTTCCAGGTGAGTTGGCCAGAGGACTTGCCTTGGGGATCTGCCGGGATAACAGGTCTGTCCAGGTCTGCCAGTCTGCGCCTCGTGACCTGCTTTGACCCGGGGCCCTGCTGGGCCTGGCAGGGCCTGCCCAGGCTAGAACCGGCGCCCCTGTTCCCCTTTCAAAGGGGACCCTGCCGCTCCGGGAGGAAGTCAGAGCGGGCTTCTCAGAAGAGGAAGTGGCTGGGCTCAGCATTGCCGTGCCCCTACCCGGCCACAGGGTCACCCAGAGAGGCCCTGCCCGAGCTCGCGAATTAGCAAATCAGAGCCAGGCTGCCTGGCCTGAAAACGTCTGAAGTGTGCAAAGTGCAAGGGAGCAGGCTGGGGGCTGCTGCGGCGGGCTGGGTGGCCCTGGGTGCCGGGTGGCCCCGGGTGCCGGTCACCCCAGGGAAGGGCTGGTGGGGCTCCAGGGGGAGCACCAGAGAGGGAGCACGCGGTCTGCGGCCGCTTCCCAGGAAAGGGCTCTGGGGCGAAGGAAGCTGCTGCTGGCTTCCTTTCTAGGCCTGGCGGTGCCCTGTGTTTGGGGGCCGCCTGCCGGGGGAGTAAGATGATTGAGAAGAGCCGTGAGGTCTGGAAACTCAGCAGACGCTCAGATCCAGGAATCGCGTTAGAGCCCCAGGGTGGGGGGTGGACGGGGTGGGGTTGCGGACGTCCCTGGGAGCACCAGGTGGGCAGCCCTGAGCTCCCGGCTGCTGTCCCTCACCCGGCCACCTCGGTGTGGCCATCCACAGGGTGGCCCCAGGGACTCCAGCCCCCCGAAGCCACGTGTAAACCTGGGTCTGTGGTTTCTGTCTGTCCTTGTGAAGGACAGCCCGGGGCTGCTCGGACCTTTGTCTTAAAGGCAAAGTTAATCACACCTTTGTGGTTTGAAGACGTCACGGTATCTACAAGTGCGTTTCTTTACACTTTTTTTTAGGCTGCTTTACGTCACCTGTGGTTCTGAAGGTGAGTGATTTTCTGCTGTTTCCCCATCGTGTGGGCCAGATTTCTGTTAGGCTTGGTTTGGCTTCTGGAAGCAGGAGGGAACCAGGTTGCAGGAAGTGTGCCCTGGCATGTGCCCCCATTTCTTTCTTTTTTTTTTAAAGTTAAATGTTTATCTGCTTTAGAAAAAAGTGGGGGGAGGGGCCGAGAGAGGGAGACAGAGTCTCTGAAGCAGGCTCCGTGCACTGACGCAGGGCTCAAACTCAAGAACCTCGAGATCAGGACCTGAGCCGGAGTCAGACGCTTAACCGACTGAGCCACATGCCCCTTTATGCAAGAATTTCTGTAAAAACAATACAGAAGAAATGGTGGTTCTTAATGGAGCTTTTAAAGAACAACGTGATTTCTTACTTGATTTGTGGTTACAGGACTTGTCAGGATCTTGAAAGTGTGTTAGGGTCCGCAGGCCGTGGAGCTGCGTGTCGGCCGCCGTCTCCTCTGACTGCTGAACTTTCAGTACTTTGCACAGAAGGGAAGAGCAGGCCGACTCTTACATGTGGATGCAGAGGATCGTCACGGAATGCAGCCCACGTTCTCCTCAGCGTGTTGTCCCCGAAAGCGCTATGAGCTGCCTTTCAACCCGGCGTTCCCACGTTTTACCTTCAGTCAATATTTGAAGGCCTATTTAAGTAAATATCAGGAAGCGTCAGGGCTCCCCAGCAGCAGGAAACCTGACCCCCAGTGGATCATGACCAATGGGCCCTGGCCAGAATAACAGGCCAGCTTCCTGCAACACGCTTGCTCGGCGGCGTCAGGAGAAACCCTGGGAACCTCAGCCCCACCTCCGCCTCCGAGCGTGCGTGGCCTGACCTTCGACCCTGAAGCAGGTGCAGACTTCCTCCCGCGCTCGGCGGGCCGAGCTCCCGGCTGTCCCCGAGGGCCGAGCTCCAGCGCCGCAGCAGAGCCTCCAGGGCCCGGGGTCTGCCACTGGTTTAGCTTCGCCAAAGTAAACCAAACTAGCGGCTCACGAACAGAGAAGCTCTCGCTTCCTTGTATGGAGTTAAATATACACAGAGGAGAGGGAGCCGCCTGATTGAAAAGACAGGGCCCTCCTGGGGTCCGTATTAACACGTAATAGTAGCAATAATAGAATGAAACTCTGGAAGCATGGGCAGGCTCCCCCGTCCCCCGTGCCCGCTGACATGATCCCGACAACCTAGAAGCCAGAGGAGTGGGCGTGTGTCTGGGGGGTCCCAGGTGGCAGAGAGAAGCCTGTGACTATTTTTTTTTTTTTTTTGGTGTTTTGCATTAGCCGTGAACCTGGGGGCTGCGGTCATGACCATTTCTCACGGGGTCCTGGCTCCTGATCCTTCTGACCCGGGGCCACCCTGGGTCTTCTGCGTCTCCTTCAGGACAGACGAGACAGCAGCACAGCCCGTCCATGTCCTCAGAGCTCTCTGGCCGACGATCATCGCCACACGGCCCTGCATCTGCCTGCAACAGGCCCAGAGGGGCTCCCAGCTTCTGTTGTAAGAGAAATTCTTTAGTAAAACAGTTTCATAAGGAAACGACCAGATTTCCAACAATGGTGGAAAAGAAAAAAAATAGTTTGTCCTGATGGTGAGACAGGGGGTGCACCTGGGCGTCACCCACGCCCTCGCCCATCGCCCATGCCCAGCACCGTCTGCCTTTCCCTGCGTCGGGCCGCCCTCCGGAGGCACTGCGGATGTTGCGTGCCTGAACTCTTGTTCTGGGGGGCCCTCCTCCTCCGGATGCCGGGGCCAAGCGGGCAGGTGGGCTTGCGGCATGGGCCGGGGATGCGGCCTGGAGACGGAATCAGTACCTGTTAGCCCTTCGGGTGAACACCGTTACTATAGAAACCCTGTGGCCAGCGACGAGAGCCTGGCCCACCTGGGCACATGAATGCTTCCCTCCTCGTGCTCCCAGTGGTCTCGCGACGTGCTGGTTTCTTTCTGTCCAGGCGGTGGAGGCTGTAACGGAACTCATCGATCACCCCGTCCCCTGTGGGGGCCCCTGTGTCTGTCAGTACGGGCCAGCCACGCGGCAGCACCCGCAGCTGCGGTCCCGCTGCCCTGCCGGTGTAGAACAGGTGCTGTGTTTCACGACCCAGACCCCAGAACCTGGATTGGCGGGGGGGCAGCTGCTTCACTTGGGGTGGGCTGTATTTCCTCTGCAGAGCGGCGCCCCTGCCACAGAGATTGGGGCATTTGAAACCTTATCCGCACCCAGAAAACACTGCCCGCATCTGCCTTTTGCTGGGGGCCGCAGGTGCCGGTGGGAAGGGTAAGGAAAGGGTTTAGGCCACTTGCATCAGCTTTTGGACCAAAATGTCAAACAGACCCGGCCAGTGTGCGCACTTCTGGCACGTCAGGCACGCAGGGGCGGGGACTCCGAGTGCCGGATGCATCGCCCAGCAAAGCATCGTGAGCTCAGCTGCCAGACCGTAGGGAAGAAACACAAGGCGGCAAAGAGAAGCTTGCTTTTCCTGCTCAGCTTCACATCGCACGGTGCATTAGCTTAAAAATACCAGCCGCGAACATCGCCATACAAGTGTGCCTCCCAAGAAAAACACCGTGGGCAGTTTCTATTCTGGGAGAAACTTGCAGTGGGCAAAACCTCCTTCAGTGCTACTCATCATGATATTTAAGTCAAAGCGGGGTGTTTGAGTAGCAAAAAGATAGCATTCTGCTAATGCTTCCCCAGGCCTGCTCGTGGGGCCTCTGGGCGAGGTGTGATTCGTGCCACTCGGAATACAGTCGACCCTCGAACACTGTGGGTTCAATCTCCATGGGCTGATTTACACACAGACTCTTCTGGAAAAATACAAGACAGTACCGTAAATGTGTTTTCTCTTCCTTATGATTTTCTTCATGTCTCTTTTTCCTCTAGCTTATTTCATTTTGAGAATACAGTGTATAATACAGAGACCATGCAAAATATGTGTTCTTCGACTCTTTATATTAGGAGTAGACATTTTGGTCATAGGCTCTCAGTAGTTAAATTCTGGGGGAGTCAAAAGTAGGCCTGCCCAGGCCAAAGCCATCTTGAGAAAGAGTAAAGCTGGAGGTATCACAATCCCAGACTTTCAGATATGCTATAAACTGTAACAATCTAACCCATATGGTACCCGCACAAAAATAGGGCCATGAATCAGTGGAACAGAATAGAGGGCCCAGGAATGAACCCACGCATGTATGGGAAATTAATCCATGACAAAGGAGGCAAGAATTCACAGTGGGAAAAGGACTGTGTCTTCAACAAATGGTGTTGGGAAGACTGGACAGCTACATGCAAACTAGTGAAACTAGACCACTTTCTTACACCACCCACAACAATAAACTCAAAATGCACTAAGGACCTAAATATGAGACCTACGGCCATAAAGCTCCTCAAAGAACACATAGGCTATAATTTCTTGGACATTGGCTTCGCGTCATATATCTGGGTCTGGCTCTTGAGACAAAGGAAACAAAAGCAAGTGTAAACTCTTGGGGCTTCACCAAAATACAAAAGCTTTTGCACAGCTGAGGAAATCATCAGCAAAAGAAAAAGGAAACCTTTTGAGTGGGAGAAGGTATCTACAAATGATATATTCAATGAAGGGTTAGTATCCAAAATATATAAAGAACATATATAACTGACACCAAAAAAACAATCAATTAAAGAATGGACAGAGGACCTGAACAGATATTTTTCCAAAGAAGACATCCAAATGGCTAACAGACATATGAGAAGATGCCCAACATCACTCATCTTCAGGAAAATGCAACTCAAAACCACCATGAGATGCCACCTCATGCCTGTCAGACTGGCCAACGTCAACAATGCAGGAGACAAGTGTTGGTGAGGACGTGGAGAGTAGGAACGCTCTTGCACTGCTGGTGGGAATGCAAACTGAGGCAGCTGTTCTGGAAAACAGTATGGAGGTTCCTCAAAATATTACGAATGCAAGTATGACCTAGTAATTCCACTGCTGGGTGTTTGAACAAAGAAAATGTAAACAGTATTTTGACAAGATACAGCCACCCTTATGTTGATTGCAGCGTTATCTATGATAGCCAAGATATGGAAATAGCCCAAGTGTCCATCAACATGTGGATAAAGAAGATGTGATACACACACACACACACACACACACACACACACACACACACACATATATATACATATAGATACACATGTCAGCATATATATATACATATGTAGAGGGCATTGTGCTAAGTGAAATAAGTCAGAGAAAGACAAGTATCACAGGATTTCACTCACATGTGGGGTCTTAAAAACAGAACAAACAAACACTTAAACACAGAAAACAAAGTAGCAATTGCCAGAGGCGAGGAGCTAGGTGACCGGGTGAAACAGGTGAAGGGGATTCGGAAGTTCGAACTTCCAGTTATAAAATAAATATTTCACAGATATGAGAAGTAAAAATAAAAAAAGAAAGAAAGAAAAGTTATACTTGGAGTTTTGACTATGCAGGTCCGTACCCTAGCTCCCGGGTTGTTCAGGGTCAACTACATATAGTTTTCTTTGTCTTTGTCATTCTTTTTTTAAAGTGTATTTATTTATTTTGAGAAAGAGAGAGACAGAGAGAGAGAGAGAGAGAGAGAGAGAGAGAGAGAGAGAGAGAGAGAGAGAGAGGACTGGCTTTATGGGCTCTCTGGCCGAGGCCGACCGCTGGGGCTCCTGCCACCCGGCCCGCCTGCTCCGTCTTCTGGTGCCCCCTTCCCGTTGACAGTGGCAGCATCCTTCCCATGCTCTCACCCTCCACCCCTGTAATTCCCTTGTCCTTCGAGCTCTACCTGCAGAATGTGCCGGGACCTGTCCACCCTCACCTCCCCACCGTGCCTGCATTTCCGCACTGCACTCCTTTGCTCAAAATCCGGAATAGGCCCCACTCAGCAAACCCACAAAGCTGGCTCCCTGCCCCTGGACAGCGCACCTGCTCCTCGTACTGCTCCCCGCACCACCGCTGCCGCCCCCCCCACCTGCTCCCTCTGCCCCAGCCCTTCCCCAGCGTCTCTGCCCGGGGCGGGGGCCCTCCTGTGCTCGGCATGGCCTCCCGGCTCCCACGCCCTTCTTCAGTGTGACCTCCCCCCCCTCCCCCTCCCCCTGCACTTCTCTCCCTAGTGCCCTGGCTTCTTGCATGGGGTGCTGTTGGGGGAGGACGTGTCCCATGCAGGGGCAACCCGTTTCTCCAACCCTTCATCAGGGTCGGGTCTGTGGCTTCTTCGGCTGATAAAAGACAGCAGAGGCGAGGCCGTGATGCGTCCAGGCTCAGCCTTGAGCAGGACAGGAAGCTTTCACTTCCACTCCAAGGACCACTGGCTCGAGGAATGACCTTCCCCGGAGCCCAGCCTCCTTTCCATGGGGAGCTCCAGCCTCGTGCAAAGTCCACCGACATGCCTCTCCTCAACAGCCCCCGTGCTCAGCCGTGGGAGCAAGCCCCATTGGACATCCACTCCACGAGTCCCTGACACCGTGGCCCCACGACGGTGCAGCGAGAACTGTCCAGCTGACCCACTGAATCGCCAGAGGGGATGATGTTGTTTTAGAATTTTTGAGAGGGAGACAGAGTGTGAGCAGGGGAGGGGCAGAGAGAGGGAGACACAGAATCCGAAGCAGGCTCCAGGCCTGGGCTGTCAGCACAGAGCCCAATGCGGGGCTGGAACCCACGAACATGAGATCATGACCTGAGCTGAAGTCAGACTCAACCCACTGAGCCACCAGGTGCTTTTTTAAGGCACCAAGTGTTCAGATGTTGGTTGTGCAGCCATAACTGATGTGAATAATGTCATTTGTGTCTATATTATGTTCATTGTTTATCACCTGTGGCCCTTGCCCTCTTCCCCACAGCAGGGACGTAACCCCATGGGCAGCGCATGTGCTGTGTTCACTGATGTGTCCCGAGCACCTGCCTGACACCCGCAGGTTTTTAATGGGTTCACGTGTTTATGGAATGACAGGTGCGCTATTAGTTGGAACTAAGAAGGGAGACTCCCTGCAGACTCCTGATATACAGACTCCCTATTATATTGCATATTTTTTAAAAGTATGATTGAATATTAGATTTATTTTTTTCAAAATTCACCATGACACCCATATGCTATTTTACTTATTAATGTGGGTATTAATACATTTCCTAATCTTGTGTATCTAGTATATACCTGCCCCGCTTCCAGGGTTATATCTATAATGAGCTACATAGTTTGACCTTCTTTTTTTTGTAGGATTCTTATATTTGTTTAATAAAAAGTGTCTATATTTATCTTCCCACTTTAGAAAAATAGTTAGCTGCACATTGTTAGAGCGTGGGGTTGAGGCCGCTGGCTGGCCGATGGACTCCCGCGGCAGGAGCACGCTACAGGACGGGCGAGTCTTTCGCTAACACACAAGGGGCCTCAGGCCCAACAAGTGGTCTGATAGTAATTCTTGCTACAAGGAAAAGACAAAAAGTTTTTTTTAAACTTCTACGTTGTGTAAAATATATACATATAGCATCGGAAGGAGAAGAAGAAGAAGAAAGAGAAGAAGGAGAAGAAGAAGGGGAGGGGGAAGAGGAAGAAGAAGGAAGAGGAGGAGGGGGAAGACGGGGAGGAAGAGGGGGAAGAGAAAGAGGAAGGGGAAGAGGGGAAAATAGGATGAAGAACCAAGCAACTTGCTCAGGGACAGTAAAGGGCAGAGCTGCAACTTGAATATTTCCTTGAATGAGCTGTTCTGGGAACGAGCCCTTCTTTGAAGATGACTTTTGAGAAGTGTCACAAATACTCCAGTTGCTACAAAATTATAGCAATCACATCCATTTCATTCAAAGAATTGTGCAGAGACAACACAAACCAGGACACAGGAGAAAGTGTCCTAGCCCACGGCTCATCGTGCCTGTTTGGTCTCAGAATAAGGGAAGAGGGGCGTGTCCCCATGGCTGGCATGGACAGAGGCCTGGGGACCACTGGGAACTTTCTCTCCCCATGAGTTCGAGCGGGGTGTTTGGTGGCTGCACCTCTTGCTTTTGAGCCAGACCACCTGGGAATGAATATTGCTTTACCTCGGGGGCACTGATATCCAAGGCTTTGCTTCCTCACCCACGACATGGCAGTGGCCCTCACCTGCCTGCAGGACTGAAATGAGGCGTGTCCACAGGGCACGCTCAGCCCAGATGCTGACCCTTCATAAGTATTTAGTAGCTCTTAATAATTTCAAGTCCGGTCGTGGTTCCATTTCCCCACGATTCCCACAAAGGTTAGGAATGGTGCTAGAGAGCAGAGCGTTTTGATCGTCTATCTGATGAGCATTCAGAGTCTCTAACAAAAAATAAAAGTGCCTATAAACCCAAACTTCTAGATTCATCTCAGACGTTCCATTTCCATGTTAACATCCTGTCGCTGAATAAACTCATGGCTCCGTCCCCAGGTTCCTAAGACGGGGTCATCAGATTTCAGGACTCACTTCCCTGGAAACCGACCCTGGAAGGAGTATCCCGGTGCTTCCGACGCTTACACGGAGCCGGGCTTTTGTCCCTCCGTCTCTGTCCCCCGCCCTCGATTCCCTGGACTGTGTCTACATTGTTTATCTGTATTTTATTCTCACCGGAAGTGCTGTGTGTAACCCGTTCCCAGGTGTGCGGAGGGCCGCCTCGGGGTCGTGCACGCGGGGCTCACCCAGGCCAGTGCCCCGCCAGTGGGCCTGCGTGTCTGCTGCTGGTGGATCATGGGGCTTCCGAGATTCCGGAAGCTATTCCTCCACCTCCTGCTTGGATGACGTAACCCTGGGCTTACGGAGCACTGGCTGTCCCTCCCTCGTGGTCCTCAGGGGATCTGTAATGTGTCGCCAGACAAGCACATCTGGGCCAGATGTTATGATTCCTGCCGCGGCGTCTACTGGTCCGGCCGGGGCAGAGAGCCCCGTGGGCGGCCGTGCTGCCTGGCCCTGGAGAGTCCCTGGGGGCCAGTCATCCCTCCCTCCTTACGAATTCTTTCCTCCCAGGTTCTAGCACCACTCGGTTCACAAATCTGTATGGATTCCCCTTGGCCACAGAATTAAGGTTCGATGTGATACAAACCTAGGTGGATATTCAAACCCATGTGGGGCTCTGCGTGGAACTTTGTCCAGTAAGAAAGTTCAGCTACAAAAACTCCAGCAGCAGGTGGCCAACTCTGTCTTCCAGATGCAGTCCCTGAAAGGTCGGGACGCACCGGCACGTGGGCCCAAGTGGCGTTCTGTCAGGAGCCGCTTCCCTCCCGTGGGGCAGCTGGTGGCGCGGGCACACGGGGCCAGGGGACAGTGGGCTGGAAGGTCAGATCCTGAGACGGCTCTAGGGAAAACAGCCTGTTCACTGGATGTTTCCAGGTCCACTGTCTCGGCCAGACACCTCCGTGACTGTGCCCCAAATGTGGGCATTGTGGCTGGTGGCACTCCTTATGGAGGACGGCATGCACTGTGCCCCTCGCGGGGATCCTCTGCCTTGCTGCGTGCCCCTTTGTGAGTCTTCAGCTCCATGAGGTAGCTCTTGGCTGTGTTTATCTGCAGCACTTCTGACTCCCGATGTGTGCGTGCGTGTGTGTGTGTGTGTGTGTGTGTGTGTGTGTGTGTGTTTCACAACACACGATTCTCTAATTCTCTGAGGACACAGCTGGGAGTCCAATAATTCACTTTAACCCTGGCACTGACTACTCAGCATTAGCACAATCCCCGCAGAGTGAGGGTGCAGCCCCCTTCAGATGCCAGCCCGAGTCCCAGCTCGTCACCTGTGTTGACCAAGAGGCCACAGAGCGGAGATTCCTGTGACCTCCTCCCCTGTGATCATTTGCCAGAACAGTTCCCAGAACCCAGGAAAGTGCTTTACTTCCCGCCATCAGAGTCTGAGAAAGGAGACAACTTCATTGGGACAGACGGACGGACGAGATGCGCAGGGCAGGGTGTGGGGAGGGGTGTGAGCACGCACGCCCTCTCTGGGCACCCCCACCCTGCTAGCGCGTCCGTGTGTTCACCAGCCTGGAAGTTCCAGAACCCTGTTGTTCGGGCCACTTTACTGGGTTTCATTGCTCGGACATCACTGGTTATGTCTCCAAGCCCTGGCGATGGAGCCAGGTCGGGGGTGGGGCAGTGCCAGTCCTCAGATCAGGCCTTGCTCTTTCTGGAAACGCCCCCGACCCCTGAAGCTGCTTGTTGTTTCTTCCCTGTTATCTCCCTGGAGAGTCTGAGGGCTTTAGGATTCGTGTTCCAGGAGCCAGGACAGGCCACATGGGTGCTTCTTACTGTATCACAGAGGCCTTCTGAAGACACTGAGCTCAGGGCGCCTGGGTGGCTCGGTCAGTTGAACATCTGACTTTGGTTTAGGTCATGATCTCATGGTCCATGGGGCTCTCCACTGTCAGCACAGAGCCAGCTTCCAATCCTGTCTCCCCTCTCTCTCCTTCCGCTCCTCCCCTGCTCATGTTCTCTCTTTCTCAAAAATAAAAATAAAATAATACAAACACATGAAGACACTGAGCTCCTCCAGGTCTGACAGAGAAATATCCCGTGTTAAGTTAGCAGGCCAGTTGGGACGGGCCCCAATTTCTGCCTCTCACTGTTCAGGCCTCCCTTGGAAGCCACTTACCAGTTTTCGTGGGCCAGCTGCTGTGATGGCCACGGGTGTGCCGTGGTGTGCCTACCCGAGCTGGCACTAAGCAGCTGACCCGAACATTGGAGGATAATTGCATTTCACCATAGTCTCTGTCTAGAACGTTCTTTCCCTCCTTCACGAGGGGTAGACTGGGCTATGGCACACAGAGATGCAGCCTTTCCTCCAAACCCTGGTGTGGAGTTCATGGTCCTGTCTCAGGGACTTAGGATTGGCCACGTGTGCTCTGACCAAGGACATGTGGGGCTGAGTGGCCATGTGCCAGTTCCAAGGGGACATCGGCAGAGGCTCTGTTGGTTTCTGGGAGCCCATTTAGGCACGTGTTATTTCTCACAGTGACAAGGTGCCTCACTGGGGCACTGGTCCAAAGGGTATGAGAGACAGAACAGATCCAGACTCAGGTTGGAGCCTGGAGCCAAGGCCAGCCAGTCATGCCTGTTTGCTATCATGGGCCACTCAGGCCATCCTGAGGGGCCCGGTGTTGAGGGTCTGGGGACGGCTCACAAGGCACGGAGCTCCTAGGGACGGGGTGGATGGGCCACGGCAGTGTACTGCCTCGTCCGGCAAAAGAAATCAGAGGTAAGGACATGGCTGAGGACAGCTGGTGGGAGCAGGTCACAGCTGCCTGAGTGGTGTCAGGGTTGGGGCCCAACGGCAGCCCTGCAGCCAGGCAGGGGGGAGGGGCCGGCCCTCGGGAGGACAGTCATCTCCCAGGTCGGGGGCCGGCCCCGAGGACCAGACCCAGCGAAGGCCCGTGTTTGTACATCATGTTAGAGCCCAGCCCCCCATAGGGCCTAGGCCGCCTTTGTGCTGTGACGGCAGCAGCCACGCGAGAGCGGAGATCTCACGATCCACAAAACCCAAACCGTGCACTCTGGGCCTTTCCCGGGGAGCTTTGCCGATCGCCGTGCCAACCCCTCCTCAGAGGGGTCCGTGGCGGTTTGGTCCATTCACTCGGGAGGACAGGAGACCGGCCATCTGGAAGACTTGGACCCAGGACCTGAGCGGACACCAACAACCAGAACCGGAATCCCCTTCATGCCCTCCCCCCGGAGCGGGAATAGGTGGCAAATAAACGAACTCCTGACCCAAGTCAGGTGCACAGTGGGCCTGCTCGATCTGAAGGTCCATCTGGGAGGCAGTTCAAGGGGGCCCTGAAGGGACAACCTGAAACGGATGCTTGGCAGGGTCCTCACGTCCTCCTCATGCAGGGCCCAGCCTGCTGGGGGCCACCTGTGATGGTCCACCCCCGATCTGGGTCGAGACAGTAAACCCAGGGGCACCTGCCTGGCTTAGTCGGCTAAGTATCTACCTTTTGATTCCGACTCCGGCCATGATCCTGCAGTTCGTGAGCTCGAGCCCGGCGTCAGTCTCGGCACTGGGTGGTGTGGAGCCTGCTTGGGAGTCTCTCTCCTGCCCGTTCTCTCTCTGCTCCCCTCCCCCGATGCCGGCCGTAAAGGACCGAGGGGATGCAGATGTGGTGACAGCACCGCGTGTGCTTAGCCCACCCCCTATGCCCCACAGACACCAGAGGACTCTGGGACACCCAGCTCTGGCCAGCAGTGGCCCGACTGGAGCCGATGAAAACAACCCGGCCACGTAGCAGGTAGCCGCTATTCTCACGAACTCCTTCGGCTCCCTCCTGACAGGGAAGGGCAGAGCGGTGTCTGCTCAGCCGGGCGAATGCACAGGGCCCCCCGCAGCCATGCTAGCCGTCCCTCGCTCATCGTGATGGTCTGGAGAGACCCGGGCCTTGGAAGCCTTGTGTGGTCTGCACGTGGGTCTATGATGCTGGTGCCATCACGTGACCCAGACTGGACAAGCAAGAGGTGACACCTGAATTCGTGCCAGGGACCTCGGCAAGACCCTTGTGCTCCGGAGGACGAAATCAGATAAACCTAGTCAGGTGCCGGGGCGTGCCACAGCAGCGAAATATTTAAGGTTTAGAAGGTCTAGGTTATGTCAAGAGAGCTGTTTAAAGTGGGTGGGCTATTGATCTGTGGACTCCGCAGGGTTGAGGAAGCCCTCAGGGGGTTCCCGCCGAAGCATAGGCCACATCTCAGAGGGACTCACAGGCCTGAGTACTGAGTAACGTGGACGGCCGCCAGCTGTCATCAGGCCCAAGGCAGAGAAGGGCCGTGCCGGCGGCCTGGGATGAGGTGCGAACGGCCTGGGCCCGTGCTGCGTAGCTCTCCAGGAGCTGTATCTGGGTGGGAAAAGGCCTCTTGCGCAGATGCAGTGGCCACAAAGCAGACGGGACCCCCAGCTTCCCGGAGCAAGATCATGCCGTTTCCAGCAGCGGGTTCCTTACAGACCATTCACGAGCCAGCTCTGAGATGCTGCAGGGCTCTGCTTGGGTCTGTCCAGTTTACCCTGTCAGTCGTGGGCAGTGGGGGCAAAGACAAAGGTGGCATTTCTGAACCTGGGCACAGGCTGGGGCCAAGCAGACAGAGGGGCCAAGCAGGCAGAGTGAGCATATGGTCTGGGACCCCGACTGCCCCCACGCCTGCCTCCACCCCTCTCTCTTGGCTCACACCCACAGCCGAGGGTGAGTCCTGTGGTCACCGGATGGAGGAGGAAGACTGACTCATGAATAGATCCACTGGGTGTGTGGGTTCGAGCCCAACCTCAACTACCATGACCCCCAACAGCCTCATTGGGGTGTCCCTGGAAGATGGTGAGTGGCCACTCCCCAAAGTTTTGAGCCGTTTACTTGGAAATTGACCTTGTGAGCAGAAAGAAGCAGCTTGCAAAAACAGACACGGACTCCTGGGCCATTTTGTATGACTTGGCTTTGTGTCTGGTGCCACAGGAAGAGAGGTCAGAAGACGGGACACAAGAGGACCGACAGAGGGGCCGCCCACACCCTTGACCATGTGGGCCCTGAAGGCTCGCCTCAGCCACACAGCGCCCCTGGGATCGCGGTGAGGACCGCGGCCCAGCTGACCTCCCCGGGCCGTTCTGACTCCCACACTTACAGCTGTTGTTCCCAAGAAAGCTCCTCAATAAATCATTCGCGTACGAGTCTCCTTCTCTGAGTATTTTCCAGGGAGCCTCCCCCCTAAGTCATAACTTGTGTCCGGGAAAGTCCCCAAGGCAACATCTCTCCAGCCTGGCTCGTCAACCAGTGACCAACGGGGACACTGGGTTTCCATGCTTGGGTTAAACCCATCATCTGGGTGTGGGACGATGTAAGGGTCAACCAGAAGGCCGCTCTCCGTGGGGTGTCGGAAGTTGGGGACTTGCACATAGACCTCCCCAGAAACGCCTCCAGAGTCGTGTCTGCACAGACAGGGGCAGGACAGGCTGTTGGTGGCACCGAGCCCGCCGGGCTTTCTGGAACGCAGTGTCTGACCCCGGCTCATGCTGACCGGGCAGGGCGTCCTGACATGTCTAAGTGCTCTCGCCACCCTCTACACAAATAAACCTCATGTTTTCAGGGGTTTCCTTCGTGAAGGAATTCCATTTCATTCCATTTAAACAGTCCCAGGCCAACCCAGGGCTCGGGGCTCCACCTGGATGAGAACTTGACTCTCACGTTCGGATTCTAAGGGCACAGCGAGGGCAGTACCGTGTGTCCCGTGGGCTCCAGTGCAGAGGATGTAACAAGAGTTGTAGAAAAATAAAAGGATCTGTGGCCAAGTACATTCAGAAATGGTGTGGTTGGACACACCACGGGCTCTCGAGCTGTCCCACAGTCCCCGGGGGCGCTGCCGGTGACCTCGGGGCACCTCTGGTGGCCACGGCTGTGTTTTCTTTGTACTTTGCAAGTGCTGCTTATCAGCAACTCCAGGCACCCGCAGCCCGGTGTGGGCTGTTCAGGCCCTTCTCCCTGGGGGGACGACCGGTTGAGTTTGGTACCCAAGGTGAGCAGGAGAGCCCCAGAAAAACAGACGCACCTGCCCGCTACTTCCTGCCAGCCGGCGGGTGCATTCTCCCCTTCCTAGCCAGGAATCAGAATTAAAAGATTTTTCATTATGCGACATGCCCTGGTGTTCTCTCTAAGACCAAGGAGAAATGTGGCTGAGTCACGCCGGCCTGACTCGTCTGAGTAACCCCTGTGGACGGGGCTCTCCCTGTCGCTGGGCGGCACTCCTGGGCAGCCTGCCAGAGCCTCTATTTTAGGTGGGTCTTGTTTCTGCTCTTGGCAGTGTATTCAGTCAGGATGTTCATAGTAATGTGGCGAGTGCTTAGGAAAGTCAACAACAGGTCTCTTCAAAAACTCTTAAGGATCCAGTGAAAAATGTGTTTACTCAACAACCCCCTCCCCTTGTTGGGAAATGCATTCTCAACCCTGGATATTACTGTCCCTGGATGCAGTAAAAACCGAGTTGTGTTGGGGACTGTTTTCTGGAGGCTCTGAGTCTTTTGACTCCCTTCTGGTGTTTTCTGTCCCTTCTTGCGCTTCTGTGAATTGTTGCGAGTTTCAGCGACTTCGGGAAAGGATCGGGGTGTGGGAGCGTCAGAGCTGCCGGCCGGCAGTGGGGTTGAGATGGCCATCGGGAGGGACCACAGAGCAGGCTGTCACGGGTGGTGTGAGCAAAGGGAGGCCCGGGAAACAGAACTGGCTTGGAGGAAGAAACAAATGCAGTTTGCTAACGAAGTTCCTCATTGCACCTCTAACCAGGTCATGGAAACAGCCCCCCAAGCGCAAACAAGGCTACATGATTGGTTCCAGTCGTCCCCGACCTGAGATGGCCCCGTGTTGTCCAGGGCACTGCAGGTCCTCGCCGATCTGGTCTCGGGATGTTATTTCAAGAGACATCGTGTAACTCTGCTGGCTTGGAGGCGAGGCGCTCGCGTGTCCTGGGCTCCCCCGCCTGCGCACCTGCTGGGGAGGGCTGAGGGAAGCCCGGCTCCAGGACGCACGTGAGCGACACTGAAGGAACTCCTTCCTGTGTCTTGCTCACGCACAGTGGCCGGCCTGCAGCGGACTCCCACGGCGGGTGGCAGCATGCCAAGGCCCTGCAGGTCACTGGAAATGACCACAAAGCAAAGGTGAATGTTTTCAGGCAGACGGACGTGAAGACCTTCCCAGTGTCAGTGAACGAGCTGGGTACACGGGGCCGGATGACCAGGTGCTGGGTGTCCCAGGGCTCAGTGCTGGGACGTGAGCAGACGATGCCGGCAATGCCGCCCCTGCCATGAGGTCACCTGGTGTCCACAGACCACACGTTACAGCCCGGATCTAGAGAAGGCTGTGAGGTCATCCGAAGATTGCTTTCCCCATATAGTTCCCTCTACTGCTTTTTATAAGTTTAAAAGACAGTTCCAGAATTAAAAAAAAAAAAATCTATGGAATCCCACAGTATCCTAAAATTTTACCAAACAGATATATGCGTAGGTGGCCTTGAGCCCCAGGGGTAAGTTGTGAATGAGATGTCACCTTCTAGGCCAAGATGCCATCGCCAGGGAGCTCGGAGGCGCCCCTGGCTTGCGCCCCCACGTGTGCACTGAAGGTTTGGACGCCCCCATCCATGTGCTGAAGCCCAGCCCCCGAGTTAGATGCAGCCACAGGGTGGGGGCCTGATCTGATAGGAAGAGACGCCAGAAAACTCGCTCTCTCTCCGTGCTCACAAGGGAGGTCCTGTGAGCCCCGAGAACAAAACGTGCCTTCCAGCCTCCAGAACCACCAGAAACCACATGCTGCTGTGGAAGCGTCCAGTCTCACCGACCAGAGGTATTCGGCCGTGTGGCCGGGGCGGACCGATGCGGGCACCCCTCCGCGTGGTGCCTGGTCTGCTAACGGTGATTCTGCGGCCTCTGATCATAGATCTGTCATTTAGCAATTCCTTGCTGTGTGCCTGGCATTGTTGGCCCCTGCGGATTTTTACATACTGCCTTTTTTGCTATGACCATTCCTTCCCGTTTCCTTTATTTAAATTAAAAATTTTCAATGTTTATTTATTTTTGAGAGAGAGAGACAGAGGGAGATAGACGGAGTGCAAGCAGGGGATGGGTGTGGGCAGAGAAAGAGGGAGATGCAGAATCCGAAGCAGGCTCCAGGCTTGGAACTATCGGCACAGAGCCTGACACGGGGCTCGAACTCATGAACCGCAAGATGATGCCCTGAGTCAAAGTTGGATGCTTAACCAACTGAGCTGCCCAGGCGCCCGTTTCCCTCCCTTTCCTTGGTGGGTTCTGGGCCGTAATGGTGGAGAAGGTCCACGGTAGAACCTGGCTGCTGCTCGGTTTCCGGTGCTTCACTCTCTTGGGATTTCTCCAACTTGGGGGGGGGTTACATTTCTGTTTCATTGCACACAGGGGGACCGGTGGGGCCTTTGGGTAAATGCTGATCGCCTGTCTCCTGGGTGTGCCCATCACCCACCGTGCATTCAGAGCCCATCCTACTGGTGAACTGTGTCCTGGGGTGCTTACAGCATTGGATTTGAAGAAACAGAAGGAAGGAAGTCCCATCTGGAGAGTTCACTTCCTGTGATTCCATTTTTTCCCATATCCACATCAGTCATTTGAGCCTAGAAGACTCTAGAACAATCTCCCTTGAGTAGGTGATACCTTGCTTCACTCATTACCTGCTTCCATCCCAATGGACGAGTTGAGTTGTAGCTGGAAACAGAAGGCTGCCACGTGGGCCAGCGTGTCCATTGTCATGGAAACAAACTGTATTTTGCATTGTTGTGCAGCTCACCCTCATGCTTTCTACGGGGCAGCATGGCTGTGCTCACCACATTTCTCCACACGAGATGCAGACTCTCCTGGGTAGACACCAGAGCTGCCAGAAGTTTTTCAGGTGTGGCTTGATCTTCAAAGTGGAGTCAATTTGCAGAAGGAGCCCTTAATCTGTGAGCACGAGCCACTAATTTTCCCTGGCTTTTCTAAACCCAGTCCCAGGGAGGGTGTGACGGCCTGGAAGACGGCAGTGCAGGTCGGCCCCAGTTTGTTTAAGAAGCCGAGTCTGAAGGGCAGACCGACCAGCCGTAAGTGGTTCTAAAATTAGACCCCAAAGATCTGTGCTCCGTTCTAGAATCAGTGACTAATCTGTTTATTATGTTGGACCAGCAACTGAACCATTATTTTTCCTCTCTTGATCTGCATCTAGATAAGAACTGGAGAGTTAGACCGGCCTCAGACATTGGGTCTAGAACAGGTACAAGCACAACAGCTCCCAAGACCATTGTCATCCATAGAGACTTGTCACTGTAGCTTCAGGTACAGTTAATATATTTGCTAATTTATTTATTATGCTTATTTATTAAAATACATTTGTTATATGAATATGCTGATATATTTTATCCCTGCTTATGGCATCTGCCATGTCTCCCTTCAGCCTTATCTCTCCTTCCACCCCGCTCTCCCTCTTTCCATTGCTTTATTCAATCAATACATCTTTTTTTTGGACACAGGGCTTGAACTCTGGAACTGTGAGATCATGACCTGAGCTGAGGTCAGACGCTGAACTGGCTGAGCCCCCCAGGCACCCCATCGATCAGTACATCTCCCGTGCCAGTTCCATGCTGGCCACGGACGAACAAACACGCAAACTCAGGCTGTCTTCCCGCTGGGCTCATCACTTTATCAGGGGATCTCCACTTGAACATGAGCTGTGATGGGGCGGGATGGAAGTCTGCACAGGGGCTGAGGAAGCACAACTGACGGCCAGCCAGGGCAGGACTCCTGAGTGTCTGCGGGCTGCTCGGGAGGGCTGCCGAGTGCTTTCGTGGGGGATGCTGAGGCCTGGACGGCCGAAGGGCCAGGAGGGGTCAGTCACGGAGCTCCAAGACTAAGGATCAGCACATGCAGAGATGCGGACGAGGACATGGCGTGTTTGGGACACAGAGTGGCTCCTCGCCATGGAGCTCAGGGACCAGCTGGACGTGGAGGAAAGGAGGCTGCAGAGACAGGCAGAAGTCAAGTCCTGAAGGGCCTGATCGCTTCCAGCAGGAAGTCTGCACTTTGCTGGAACAGCGGCCACAGAAGGACTTGAGAGGAGAAGGTTATGGCCGCTGCAATGTTTGGAGACGTGGTCGGAGACGTGGTCGGAGACGTGATCAGAGACGTGGTCAGAGAAGTAAGCATTCCAGGAAACCCACGAGGAGGCCGTCCCGACGGGAGACAAGGGTGCGACCCACGGGAGACACGGTGTCAGCCAGACAGCTCTGGTAGATGTTTCCCACCTAGAATCCACCGGCCTTTGGACCAAATGGGCCAAGAGAAGGGGGAAGAACATGTGATCCTTTGAGCATCTACGGAGGTTTCTTTCTAAGGAGCAGACAGGGGGCGGTTTTAAAGGCCTGGACACAGCCCTCGTCCCTCCTTGGCTCCCCAGGTGTCTGGAGTGCCAACATGAGTATTCATGTCTGTGGGCACCTGAAAGAAAAGTGTCCCGTGAGGCGATCAGACCCTCTGAGGAGGCAACGGGGCTCGTGCACATGGATGGGCACCAGTGGCGGGTCCACCTTGTATGTGGCCTGGGTCGCACACCCTTTCTCCCAGCATTCCGCAGGATGGGAACCTGCCCCCCGGCACAGGGCACAGATGCAGAGACCAGGAAACACCGCCTGGTCTAGACACACACGAGAACACAGGCCCACGAGACAGTCTGAAGTCTGAAAGCAGCAAGGTGAGGGTCGAACACTTCGATCAGAGGGACTGGCTCCCGGTAGCGTGGTCGGCTCTGGACGAACTGTTGGAAATGTGGCCTTTGGCCTTTGGCTTATCTGAAGGACAAGCAGAATGGCCTAGAGAAGAGGGGTCCTCCTGGCTGCGCATCCAGACGCCTGGCTGGGAGTGAGCAGGGCTCTCGGCTAGCTGTGTGCATGTGGAAATGCAACACGCAGCAAATTTGTTTGTGTGACTGTGGTGTCATCTCGATGAAACCCAAACAGAAGAGACCGGCAAAAACCGCAGGGGCTGTAGACCGTTTGCTACGGGTTAATCGTCCCCGAGGTTTTTCGGTGCAGACCTAGCACCTCTACCTTCTTTAAGGTTTGAGGGCGGGGGGGCTCACCAACCCCAGAAGATGACGGTGTGAAAGTGCCAAGCATGGGGACAGGTACAAAGCCGACACCACATCAAACAATACAGTCAAATCAGCTGAATCAGAACAATGACCTGGCTGTATCTCGTGGGCCCGGCACTTTACTCACAGTATTTCCAAATCTCAAGTTGATCCTGAGACACAACTATATTGCCTTAATTTAGCAGATGAGGGAACAGAGGCCCAGAAGTGGAAGTAACGTGGCCGCACCTTCCCCTGCACTGGCTTATTTCACTTGGCATAGAGTCCTCATGGCTCACACATGCTGGAGCAGGTAGCAGATTTCCCGTCCTTTCTACGGTGACTGCTGTCCCGTCAAAGGGTGGACCACATGTAATTTCTCCACCCAGCTGTTGGTGGACGCTTGCGGCGAGAGCTGCATGAACATGCGTGTGCAGATAACCTCTTCGCGTTTTCGCCCAATACGACGCTATTTTCTGCTCTGATCTGCGACAAGAAAACTCTGAATTTAGCTCAGCCCTTCCTCCTCCTTCATAAAAGTGCCTCTGGTCCTGGGTAACAACTTTTTACTAATGCTTCTGAGAACCAAGTGCGCACTCTTCCTTTTTCACTAGCTGAAAAATAAGACGTATTTTGGAGAAGTTCTAGGGATGGTTGAAACCATCAAGAAATCCATTTCACCCCTAAATTCTCAGGCATAACCACTTCAGAGAACTTTTAAACATGAGCCCCATTAACTGTAACTGGACCGCACCATGCAGGTATGCAATTCCAACCCTCTGAGCTCTATAAGGGTGGCCACACGCCGTCTTTGTGTGTAACCAGCTGGCGGACAAATCCCCCAGGCCTGGTGCGGTCTCCAGGCCTGAGGGGACATTGATCTGGAGAAAACTCACTTGCCATGCTGGCCAGATGGTAGAGACAAAGTAAGATTTTCATCAGGGTAACAAACCAAGCACATTGCTTCTTATCAAGGCCCCACTGACTCAAAAGGGTGGCCTGAATGGATTCCAGCATGGTCCATACACCGTTTCTCGGGAAGCCTTTGACTTGGCAAATCAGTGGGCCCCTAAAGACCAGAACTGGCCTCATTGAGAAGTCATGGCCAGCAAGTCACAGTGGCAAGAGGGACACTGCATGGTAGGCCAGGCCTATGGGAACTGGAGACCATTGTGGCTTGGGGTTCTGTGCAGCTCCATGTGGTGAGCTGGACAGGGTCACGGGGCCCCTGCGCTCCAGGGTGAACCAGGAGTCTGCAGGAGATCCAAGGGCTCGAGAGTGACCAGAGCCCTCCACCAGGCCTGCCAGCGTCCTAGCCATCAGCCGCCAGTATCCACCCAGGTCGGGATGACTACCAGTCAGCCCAAAGGCCCGCTGGTCTCCTAAAATGACCACAACTGGGGCCAGAGAACACACTTAACAAGTTTCAATGAATAGAAATCCTACAATGTCTGCTCTCAGGCCACAATGGCATTAAATTAGTAACTAATGACAGAAAAAAGAGAAAGGATGTAATTACTGATATCAGACATCGGTAAGACATCACGGACATTAAAAGGACATCTGTCAGGAACATAGAGGCAAAAAATTTCAATAAAATGTCAGCAAATTGAATCCAGTAATGTATTCAGAGAATTATACATGACAACCAAGTGGGATCTATCCATGCAAGGCTCGTTCAACAGTTGAAAACCAATGACTGTAATCCACCCCATCAACAGGCTTAAAACCAAAAAAATCACGTAACCATAGCAGTCGATGAAGAAAAAGCATTAAACGAAGTCTAGCACACATGCATGTAGAAAGGTCTCAGCAAAATGTGGACTTTGGAGGTCACGGGGAATGCACCTTGGCCCCAGCTTTCCCATGGCCTAGTCCTGCTTCTCTTCCCAGTCCCCCGCCGGGCCTGCTAGGAGTTACTTAAGCAGCTTTCCTTCTGAGAAACAAGTTACATAAACCCGCTCCCCGTAGGGCCCGTGCGTGCGGCGGGAGTTACTTTAAAGCTCTGCTTTGAGTCAATCAAAACAGGACCCGCCTGGGAGGGCGCTCATTAGCCGAAGCTGGCGCAGCAACCCTGCTGCTAATTACTGTTATTGGGATGTGCTCGCTAAGAACGGCCAGAATGATGTTGCAAGAGGCGGTGTTTATTAAAATGCAAATTGTCCCGGCCTCTCCCCTTCCAGCTTTGGAAATCAAGGAGAATTCTGGAGCGCATGTTTATTTTAAGACAACTTTTCCCACCAACCCGGCCTGTCGCTTGCAGGTGAGGTCTTGGGGATTCCCTGATGCCTTTGGCCAGTGGGTTCTCTTTCGTGTCGATCTATCTTTTGAAAACAAGGTGCCAGCAAGTAAGGCATTCACACCAGTTATGGCCAGAATAGGGGACACGTATCCGTGGTGCACGTTGGCGAGTCCAGACCCGCGCCGGCCCCCATGGCTGCCCCTGCCACGTGTGACAACTGAGCACTTGAAATGTGGCTGGACCATGGGGCATCTGGGTGGCTCAGTTGGCTGAGTGTTTGGCTTTGACTCAGGTCATGATCTCACAGTTCGTGGATTCGAGCCCCGTGTCAGGCTCAATGCTGACAGCTCAGAGCCTGGAGCCTGTTTCAGATTCTGTGTCTCCTTTTCTCTCTGACCCTCCCCTGCTCACAGTGTCTCTGTCTCTCAAAAATAAATTAAAAAAAAACATTAAAAAAAAGGAAATGTGGTGGGTCCAATCAATACGTGCTCTGTGGGTCAAATACACACTGAGATTCAAAGTCCGACTACAGAAAAAAAGAACAATGAAAACTCACCCATTAATGGTTTTTGTCTTGAGGAGGTTTTCAGGGGGCTCGGTACTGATTACATGTTGAAACTGTGATATTTCGGCTACACTGCATAAGATTGCTTTTCTTGTAAAACTTCCCTGTGTTGCTCTATCTGTTGTAAATGTGGCTTCTAGAAAGGTGACAAGAACACGTGCACGGATTGCCCATCGTCGGGGCCCGTGCCTGCCTGCCCGCCGCACCTTCTCGCCGGCCGGCTACCTCTGTGCTGGGCTTCGAACCCCGCGGGCCTGTGGTGCCCTGAGCCCCCTCGGGCACCTCCAGCACGTGCCTTGTCCCGCCCCCAGACCACCCTCCTACGCCTCCCCTGCGTGAGGACAGACTCAGGGGCTCCCTCCCCCGTCACCCTGCCATGTGTCCCTTGCAGCCCAGCGACCTGGAGTGGAAACCGCCCGCTCTGTGCCGCCTCCTCTGGCCGTCCTCCGGGGAAGGACACCGCATCTTTGCCTCTGTGTCTGCGTCTCACGGCGTAAATATTTGTCGAGCACAGTGGCAGGGCGGGAGGGGCCAGCGCTCGGCGCTCCCGTTCTGGGTCTGCTCACACGGCGTGTGCCAACAGCTGGGCCCCTGCGGGCTTTGCTTTTATTTTTATGTTTAATCATTACTTTCTTAATAGCTACGAAACTAGGGCGGGGAGTGAACTCAGTGGCATCTCCGCAGGTGGGAAGGAGCCCAGGGTGCTCCCTCCTCCCTTTCCAGCCGTGCGGCGCCCCTTGGGTCGCACCGGTGGGAGGTGGCGGGGACACTTGGCGTTAGGGTGGGTTAAGCTGAGCCCCCCAGCGCCCCTTAGGCACCTGCCGGGACGCAGTCCTGAGGACAGAGAGTTCAGAGGGTGATTGGCGGTTGGCCTGTTTGCGCAGCAGATAGACATCTTTCTGCCGCGCCGGCCCGCGTGCGTGGTTCAGTGGCCGGTCTGTGTGGGGTTGTCGAGGCCATGTTGCTTCCCCCCGCGGCTCCCTGGGGCCCCTGCATGTGAGGTGGCGTCGGCTCCCGGCAGCGGCTAGGGCCCCATCTGCCCGCCCCGGGCTGGGCTCCTGGAGCAGGTCAGCCCTGAGGATGGGGTCCCCGGGCCAGGGATGCTCCCCCCAGGACGCACCCCACGTGGAAAGCTAACTCAGCAACCTGCTTGGCCACGGCCCACTCCGGCCCCGAGAAGGGGGCTCCCTGGGGCCTGGCTCCAGTCCCCACAAGGCATCAGCCAGTCCTCCTCCACAGCCAAGTCTTTGCTCTGTAATGTGCTCGGCCCTTGGGTTTTCGGGAATGCACGTTTGGGTAGATGAAGACCCAGCTTCCTTTGGTCAGAAGAGCAGAGAACCTGGCCTGTCCGGCAACATGAAAACCAAACCCCCAAACCTAAGTCACCCGTAGAATGGACTCTGTCACTTACCCGCCACGTTACCAGGGTGGGCGTGAGGAAAGCCGCGGGTCGAGAGGACGGGTGTTGTGCAGCTGGGCACGGGGGGCTGGGGGAGAGGCAAGCTGGTGGCCTGGCGCTGCGGCCGTGGCCTGGCTTCGGCTCCGGGGCCTCGCGGCGGCGTCACTGCAGGGCTGCCCAACATAACCCAGTCTTCCATCAGACGTGCTCAAAGTGGCTTGCTGCTCAGTGAGACCAGGTCCGGAACTTGAAGATCTACCTACTTCTCCTCGGATGGACCCAGGTGGTTGTCAGGCCGCTGGGCCGGCGGGTCCAAGGCCAGACGCCTCACTCCCCCGCATCTCCCCGGGGGGTGGGGACGGATGGCAGCCTCCGGGACCTGGCAGGCGTGGCATTAGAGCCACGTCTACACGGCAAGCCCTGGACCTTCTTCCGCTCCTGCCATGCCTTCTGAGTCTCTATAACTCAGGTTTTCCAGGGTTTTCTCATCTTTTTTTTTAATATATAAAATGTTTTATTTATTTTTGAGAGAGAGAACATGAGCAGGGGAGGGGCAGAGAGAGAGGGAGACAAGATCTGAAGCAGGCTCTACGCTGACATCAGCATGCCCGATGTGGGGCTTGAACTCTCGGACTGAGAGATCATGACCTGAGCTGAAGTTGGACGCACAACTGACTGAGCCACCCAGGTGCCCCTGGGTCTTTTAAAATTCAAATACTGACATTGTATTGACTGAACACAGAGACCCGGAGCACAGAGCGGCTGGGCTGAATTGGCAGATGGATCCTGGACCCTCCTGACTCTTGAGTTCTAAGCCACATGACCCTTCAAGCCTCAGTTTAACCATCTGTAAAATGAATGCAGGACGATACGTAATCTGTGAGGTCCAACCTCCCAAACGGCGTATAAAGCCCAGGAACACATGAAACCTCCATGAAGAGCCGTCGTCCACGCCCAGCGGGCCCATTTGCCCTCCCGGGGGCGGGCAGTAGACCCCACGCTGTCTCCCGGCCCCATTAGCCAACAACTACCCTCTCCCGACTTGCTGGATGGTCACAATGTGAAACACTGTATCTTGGAAAAGCCCAGCGTTGCCTGCAAGGATTTGAGGCTTGCAGACTGACTGCATTTTAAACGGGCAGCTATTTTTCAGACTTGTGTCGTTGTGACATCAACGTGCCCCCGTCACAAAGTGTCCAGTCCAAGCAGGTGGCCCGCCGTGCTCCCTTGGCCAATTGGAACACATGCCCGACTCTTTCCCCCCACAAGTGCAATGGCTTGTTGCCAGCACGTCAAACGGAGCTGCCCGCCTCCTGGCGAAGACAGGCTCTGCTATGTTTCCATTTCTAGACCAGCAGGGCGGTGCATTAGCATGTCTGTGTTTACGCGGAGGTTGGAAGCTTGGGTGGGAGCGGAATGATATCATGTTTAAAACGTAATTATTAATATCACCACGACCGATAATACTCACAACACACAACATTCTCTCCTGCCTCATCTCCCTGGATCACACTGAAAGGCCGGTGGGGGGGGGGTGGGGGCGTGTTTTTGTTTACCGATGAGGCACCAGTTCTCAGAGGACTGAAGTGACTTATTTAAGGTCGCTGACCATCAGGCTTGCGACCCGGGGGTTCGAGCTGGAGCCTGTGCACTCTGTCACGTCTGTGCCTTTACGTACTTGCCGGGACCGTCCCGTGGTGGCTCCAACGAGCAGAAATCAAGAATACAGGTGTCTCACTATTTGCAGCCGGCAAGTTTATGAAGCAGCTAGTGACATTTTTTTTTTTTATCTTAAACAGTTAGTTCATTGACTGAAGATGGTCAGTGCTATTCCACACGGATATGGATCTCAGTCTTCACCTCCGTGCATTTCTGAAGGTGCGTGGGGGCCATTTATTCCTTTCAGAGCAACCTCTACATTTTAAACAAGTTCCTTCCGAGAGTGAAGAAACCTGCCCGACACACCGAATAACCAGGTTCCCGGACTCGCCCTCAAGCAACTGTGCGCGTGAGGAACAGTCTACATGCGCCTTGTCTTTTTCTTAAACAAAATTTTCTATCAGTTGCTTTAAATTTAGTTGAAACTCACCCACCCCCTTACCCAGGCTGCTTTTTTAAAAATAGTTTGTTACCAAGTTGGTTTCCATATAACACCCAGTGCTTTTCCCCACAAGTGCCCCCCTCCATGCCCATCACCCCCTCCTTCCCCTTCCCTCCTCCCTCTTCAGCCCTCGGTTTGTTCTCAGGATTCAAAGGTCTCTCATGACTTGCCTCCCTTCCTCTCCCTGACTCTTTTCCCCCCATTCCACTTGCCATGGTCCCCTGCCAGGTCTCTCCTGTTAGACCTATGAATGCAAACATATGGTATCTGTCCTTTTCCGCCTGACTTATTTCACTCAGCATGACTCCCTCGAGGTCCATCCACTTTCCTACAAATGGCCAGATTTCATTCTTCCTCATTGCCATGTAGTCCTCCATCGTGTATATATACCACATCTTCTTGATCCATTCATTAGGTGATGGACATTTAGGCTCTTTCCGTGATTTGCTACTGTTAAAAGTGCCGCTATGAACATTGGGGTACATGTGTCCCTCCCTATGCATCAGCACTTCTATATCCCCAGGCTGCTTTTATGAGGGTTGAAGTTCGACTAAAAGGGTTTCAGTTTTCTCTGCAATACGGAATGGCATCTGTGGGAAGGACTCCACTAACTCACAGGTCTGGTTGAAATAGAGTGATGTCCTGTGCATTTCTCATCACCGTGGCCAAAAGGCCACAGGGATGGGATGTCCTCTGTGTCAGGTTATTCCCATAAGGTTTTCACCATGTCCTCCAGGTTGGTGCTCCCAGCTGGGCTCCAGTGAAGGGTCCACGTCAGGGTGGGAAGCTCTCACCAGCCGAGGCTCCTTTACCAACAGCTGGGACACCAAAGGAAGCGTGAAGGGCAGGACAAGGGGTGACAGTAAGCCCAGTGGACTGGCAGCATCTGTGGACAGCCAATCACTCATGAAGCTTCCAGTAAACCTGCCCCGGCATGGTCCCTGCTGGGATGCTCCCTGCCCCGGGATGCTCCCTGCCCTGGGATGGTGCCTGCTGGGATGCTCCCTGCCCCAGGATGGTCCCTGCCCTGGGATGCTCCCTGCCCTGGGATGGTCCCTGCTGGGATGCTCCCTGCCCCAGGATGGTCCCTGCCTTGGGATGCTCCCTGCCCTGGGATGGTCCCTGCTGGGATGCTCCCTGCCCTGGGATGGTCCCTGCTGGGATGCTCCCTGCCCTGGGATGATTCCTGCCCTGGGATGCTCCCTGCCCTGGGATGGTCCCTGCTGGAATGCTCCCTGCCCCGGGATGGTCCCCTACTGGATTGCTTATCTCACAGGAGGGAGGAGCTTTTTTCTAAGGGTCTGATATCAAGCATTTTTGCAGAAGCAAGTCAGAATCATCAATATTAGGGCACGACAGACTGAAGTATAAGATTTCTACTGGATTTTATTATTTTATTTATTTGAGTCTTCTCTTTTCCTTTTGGTAAGAGTAGTTAAAGTTTGTAGTTTTTAAATTTTTTTAAAAAGCAACTCTTTGTTTCATTAATTCTTCCTATCATCTTCTTAGTCTGCTTTTGCTTTGGTTTTTGCTATGTCCTTCCTGCTACTAACTTTGTTCTTTTTCTAGTTCCTTCCGATATGAAGGGAGCCGTCCAGCACTGCTGGTGGGAATGCAGACTGGCGCAGCCACTTCAGAAAACAGTATGGAGGCTCCTCACAAATGAAAAATAGACACACCGCATGACCCAGTAATTCCACTCCTGGGAACGGATCCAAAGTAACGAAATCGGGATCTGGAGGAGAAAACTGCACCCCCACGCTCGCCGCGGCAGCGTTCACGGTAGGAGGTGTGAAAACAGACGATGGATAAAGAAGGTGCGGTGTGTGTTCAAGGGAGTATTACTCAGCCTGCGAGAGAAGGAGATCCTGCTCTCTGCAGCCACCGCGTGGACCTCGAGGGCATCCTGTTAAGTGAAATATGCCAGAGAGAAAGACCAGTATTGCGTCGTATCACTGATGTGCGGCATCTTGAGGTTGGTAGAAGGGTGCAAAGTGTCAGCTGGGTGGTGAGTGAGGTCTGGGATCTAGCGCATCACACGGTGGCTGTAGGTGAGAACATGGTGTGTCATGGAAATGCTCAGGAGAGTAAAACCTAGATGTTCTCACGATGAGAAACATACACATAAGTGAGGTGATGAATTGCTAATTAAGTAGCTGGAGGGACCCTTTCTTTTGGTATAAACACATCAGATCATCACCATGTACCCTCGAAGCATTTGACGATTTTATTTGTTAATTACACAGACACAAAGCTGAAAATAAAGTGAAATAAACGCTCGTGTACATTTGAGTATGAGAAAGAAATAAAAGGATCAAGAAAAATGCAAGAAAAACAGACAAGTAGCTGAAGGTGTCTACTCCAAAAGAGAGAGAGAGGGCTGGAGAGAGAGAAGAAGAGAGAGGGAAAGAGGGAGGGAGAGAGAGAAAGAGAGAGGGTGGAGAGAGAGACACAGAGAGAGGCAGAGGGAGAGAGAGAGAGAGAGAGAGAGAGAGGGAGGGAGGGAGGGAGAGAAAATAATCTAAAAGAGTCAATGCTCACTTTGGATTATCAGATCTGAGGACTTGGCTTGGAAGGCAATGCTTGACCCGGGCCAGGAAGGAAAGGGGCCAGAAATGATCACCGCTAGTGAAACACACACGTGCGCACACACACTCATGCACAGAGACCTACAAATTCGCACACAGGAGCACATGTGTGTGTACACACAGAACTCACACAAAACACACACACTGGGTGAGGGTTAGGAGCTGAGGAGTGCTAAGGAGGACTCTGGCTGAAGGGACCTAACGGGCTTCCCGCTGAAGGCAAGCGGGTGAGCAGACATCCCGGGGGTGAGGGCAGGGGAGGAGCCAGGTCAGGTGACAGGGTGACCGGGCATCAGGGCTGTGGGCTTTCTGGCCACAATGGCTTAGCAGGATTCTTGCCAAATCTGGACAGCGCAGAGCCCCCTCGTGGCCTCCAAGAGCGCATAGAAGCCCGAGCGGAGTCCTTGCTGTGCGACCACCCACCCTCCACTTGACTTTGAGAATTCCACTGTACATCCCTTTGAGAGGGTCCCGGAAGCAGGGTGTGTACCCCCCAGCTGCTGCCTGCCTCTGGCTGTGACGTGTTCAGAGTCGAGAGCCGGTTCCAGGTTCCTGAGGGCAGAGGGTGAGCCTGAGCAGCTCGGGAATCACGGGTGGGGGTCCATGAGCTGTGTCCCGGGGACGACACCCAAGAGCTGGGGACAATCCCATGGAGTCCTTGGGTCTGCGGGGGTCACAGGGACGTAGAGTTGTCTTTTGAAAACCTGGGGGAACATCAGATCAAATCCAGAGAGACAGAGAGGAGAATGGTGGGTGGGGAGGGCTGCGGGAGGGGCCCTGCAGGGGTGGGGCGTGGGTGTTCGGCGGGTGGGGAGATCCAGTTTGGGAAGATGAAAAAGTTCTGGAGATGGATGCAGGTGGTGGTGGGCACAGCCTCGTGATTATACTTAATGAAAAGTAAAAAGCGTATTGATCTATACGCTTAAAAAGTTAAGTGGAAATTTTATATGACATATATTTTATCATAATTAAACTAAAAGAGACAGAACGTGGGCACCAATGTCCCACTGGAATGCTGCCCGTGAGATAAGGATAAAGCATCTCCCTGTGCAAGGGGCCCCCTGTCCTGCCCCAGGACACCTGGGCCACACGGGAACGTGCAGGAGGAAGGCCAGGCCCGAGCCCTCCCCAGGCCGGGTCCTCAGGGCCCCAGAGCCCTGCCTGGAGTAAGATGGGCTGGGGGCGAGAGCAGAGCCTGACCATCAGCAGGGGACTGAGCTGCAGGTGGTCCTCCCGGGCCTCCACGCCGCCCCGATGCCTCCCGGACTCTGAGATGTGAGAAACTGACGTGTGCAACGTAATTTACTTCATACTTTTGTCCTCCAAGTTACACAGATGTGACTTCCAGATTGCTTTCCTCTTTTCTCTTTTTAAATTTCTCAACAAAAGATAACCCAAATTCAAAGGCAAAGATTAACTGGGAAAAACATAACTCTAGGCTCAAGGTAGGGGCGCTGGGTGGCTCAGTTGGTTAAGTCTCTGACTCCATCTCAGGTCTTGATCTCACGGTTTGTGGGTTCGAGCCCCGCGTCAGGCTCTGTGCTGTCAGCTCAGAGCCTGGAGCTGCTTCGGATTCTGTGTCTCCCTCTCTCTCTGCCCCTCCCCTGCTCACACTCTCTCTCTCTCTCTCTCTCTCTCTCAAAAATAAACATTAAAATGGGGTCAATTTTATGTCATGCATATTTTAACCCAATTAAACAAAAAACAGTGTCTGTGAAAATAATCTTCGGACAGCGGTCTGCACGGTGGCTGGACGCTCTCTTGTCCTCCTTTGCGACGGAGAGCAGAAAATCAATCAAAGTCGGCTAGGTGCGCACTGCCAGGTGCCGGGAGACACACGGGGCGCCTGGTGACTGGCGTGCTTTCATTTGTGCTGTGACAACAAAGAGGAAGTGGCAGAAATAACAGCCAACAATGGGGGAGAAAGCTCATGAAAAGGATGAATGGGAGCCCGAAGTCTAGGAGGACAAGGCAGGAGGAGCCCCGGCCAGGTCTGTGCGCTCGGCCCCGGACGGCGCCTCTCTCTGCCGTGCGCCAGGTGAGCGGACACTTCCCATCCTCAGCCTGCGGCACAACTGTCCCCTGAGGCTTCGGAGAAAGGCAGCGGGGTGACTCACGCAAACACCCCATGGCGCCTGCGGCGTGCCCTCGAACCCATCAGCGCCTGGATGCTTTGACAGCTGGAAACATTGTTAGCAGAACCACTCCTGTCTTGTTTTTTCAAAAGCCTAGCCTCGTTTAAAAAGAAAGAGATGTAGAAAAGTAGATTAAGAAGCAGTGGGGTGTCGCCTGGGCCGTGAATGGGATCAGACGGTGACGGCGTGATGACGCGGATCCATGTGCTTAGGGGTGAGAATCTCACGTCCGTTTCCCACGCGCTGTTTTTTCGTGCTCGGGAGAGGATTTCCGGGGGGTAAAGGGTGAACTTCAGACGGTTTGGGATGGTTTGCGACCATACACTGTGGTCTTAGCTGAGTAACACATCCTGGTGGGTCCAAACGGCAGACCTTTACCCGCTCACTGTCGCTGGGTCAGGAGTCAGGGGGCGCCTCTCCGGGGGCTCTGGCTCAGGGCCAGTGCCCACGTGCGCCGCTCTCTCAAGGACGGTGGCAGAGGGCAGGTCCTCCCCCACACTCGCTCCCGGGCCGATGGGCGGCACTCCGCTGCTGGCCTGTGATGGCCGGAAGGCCTCTGTCCTGCGCCAGCCACATGCCAGCCTCCTGCGGGGTGAACAGTGCAAGCCAAGAGGGGCGCCGGTGGAGGGGTACTGTCCCCCGTTGGCTCAGGTTATGATCTCATGGTGTGTGGGTTCGAGCCCCGCAGCATGCTAATGGCTCAGAGCCTGGAGCTGCTTCCGATTCTGTGTTTCCCTCTCTCTCTCTGCCCATCCCCTGCTTGTGCTCTGTCTCTCTCTCTCTCAAAAATAAATAAACCTTAAAAACAAAGAAAAACAAAAGAGGGAGCAAAGCCTTATCAGGAAGTGAACCCCTCTTCTGGAAGCAGGTCGCTGGGTCCAGCTGCCACTCAAGGAGAGGGGAGCACAGGGAGCTGCTGATCACCGCGGGGAAGCGGCCCGACCAGGACCAAGATGAGGAGGACACTGGCTGGCGTCCTTGGGGACGGAGGCTCAAGGTCAGTTCCAGGAGGTGGAAAAGGCCTGGGCTGGGCTGCCTTCTTCTCTGACGAGGACTGTGGACGTGGGGGTCACGTCTAGCGGGTGGAGGGGCGGTGGTAGGCAGGGTTGCAGGGGACAGATCTGGGCTCCCTGCCAACGGGGTCCCCGGAGGGAGTTCTGACCTGAGCGGACGCAGCCCTCTCTGTTGCTGTGAGTGGGGACAAACGCGGGTCTTCACCTCCATCAGGAGTCCGCTCTGATCTGTGCTTTGCAAGGGTGGCCCCGGGGGTGCAGAGGGAAGATTGTGAGGGCCCTGGGGGTGCTCCGGAGAGAAGGCTGTGAGGTCCCCCAGGGTGCTCCAGAGGGAAGGCTGTGAGGTCCCCCAGGGTGCTCCAGAGGGAAGGCTGTGAGGTCCCCAGGGTGCTTCGGAGGGAAGGGCGTGAGGGCTGGTGAGGGCCAGGGTGAGAGGAGGAGACACTTCCGGAGCTCTCTGTCCCCAGGGCGGGTTCCACAGGCCGACGGCTCAGCCCAGGAGCCCCGCTAGCCGGCACCCAATGCTTCAGGAAGAGGCAGCAGCTGCAGAAGGTCCCTGTGAGCCGGGGGTGTCGACCCCCTTTGCCCCCACATGAACTGCATGGAGGGTGTGTGGTTTTACCTCTAGTTTCCCATCCTGGAAAACCAAGCCGTCTGCCGGGGGGCCTGGGGCCAGCGGGCAGCGGGACCCAGATTCCACGGCTGGTCCGGACACGGTCCTCGCTGTCTGCTTACAACGTTCCCGGGCATCCGCACTGCAGCGGTTCCGGAGGCCGGCGTCCCCTGGCATCAGCCGGTCAGCCTGACCACAGGTCAGCCTGCGGGTCATCAGCCCGTCTGGGGGCTGTGCCTGCTCCAGCCTGCAGCCTGTGGTCACAAGGACCTTCCGCTCCACTGAAGGACCCCGAGCCCAGAAGGAGGAAGAGATGCCAGGACTGAGTGGCCCCCCGGAGCCCTTGCAGGGAGGCTGACAGAACGCCATCCTCACCCCTGCTTTCTCCCGCTCTGCTCTGAGGCCTGCGGCCACCCCTCCCTGCGCCCTGCCTGGCACGTTCCTCAGCCCTGCACCCACCCCGGGCCCGGGTGAAGCACACAGAGAGAGCACCCCCTCGACCCAGATAGAAGGTGGCAGGAAGGGGCTGCACACAGCGCGGCCAGGCAGGGGGCTGGCGCTTCCTCCGCGTAACTGGGACGCTGGCGAGCGCTCGCAGAACAACAGAATCAAAACACACTTTGTTTCCCTCGTCTGCAGTCCCCATGAAGCTCACGGCACAGGATGGTCCTCCCTCCCCTAGATGACATGCGGCTCCAGGGTGAGCTGGGTCACGCACACGGTCCCTGGTCACGCAGCACACGGGCCGGGCCGGGCTGGAAGCACCTTCACTGCCACCTATGCTTTCCTCCCCGGCTGTGCCGTCAGGCCGCCTGGAGAAGGAGCCTCGAGCTCCTCCCTCCCCCCACCCCCACCCCTACTATTTTTCCTTCCTCCTTCTGACTACGTTGCAGTTTCGGACCTGCAGGCTGAGCCGAGGGAAGGGTGAGCAGGAAAACGCTGGTCTGGTGTGATCTGCCCGTGGGGCGGCCGGGCAGGTGGAGGCGGAGGGCTCGGTCAGGGCGCCCTCCCTGGCTCTCCCGGGCCGGGTCCCGTGGCTGGGGGCCACCAGGCCAGCGCAGCCCCTCTCTCGGGCCCCACTGTGCAGCTGCGGCTGCTGGAGCTGGGCCCTAGCTTCGGCCTCCTGCACCGCCGGCCCCCGCCCTTGTCACCCCACTTCCGCCTTCTGCACACTGGCCCTGTCCCCCGCATGTCCTTAGCTCCCCCAGAAGCATGCGGAGCCTTTGACTGGCCCGGGCAGGGACGGGTTGACCCGTGACCCCAACAGGGGCGTACCGTTCCTTGTTCCCTGCAGCGACAATGGGCCCCCGATGGCCCGAAGGGTCCCGCTGTCCCAGCTCTCACGCCGGGAAGTCCCTTCCCCCCGAGTGGGCACGACCTGGCCACTCACTCCTAACAAGCAGATACAGATGGAGTCATGGAGTCATAGGACCCCTCCTCCTGGTTCAGGTCACAGAAGGACTGTGCGCAGGGTGCCCGGGGGGCTGTCAGTGCAGCGTCCTGCTCGTGGTTTCAGCTCTGGGTTCCTGAGTCCCAGCCCCACGCTGGGCTCTGTGCGGACAGCGAGGAGCCTGCCTGGGGCTCTCTCTGCCCCTCCCCTGCCCTTTCTCTCTCTCTCAAAATAATAAATAAACAATAAAAGAAAAGAAAGACTAGGAGTCCAGTGCTTTTCACTCGGATCTCTTTGGCGGCTCCTGCTTGAGCCTGCCGCCATCCCCTCCCCGCCGCCGTCCCCTCCCCACCACTGTCCCCTCACCGCCCCGCCTCCCCTCACTGCCCCCCTCGCATCCCCTCACCGCCATGTGTCTCCTCACCCCCCCATGTCCCCTCACCGCCGTGTGTCTCCTCACTGCCCCGTGTCCCCTCACCGCTGCGTGTCCCCTCACCGCCCCGTGTCCCCTCACCACCACAT
>PISW01009446.1:0-51888 GCA_004023785.1 Mungos mungo
GTGACCAGCACTAGAAGTGTGGCCTCTTGGGCTCTGAAGGGTCTGCCTTGCATGGGGTGAAGACGTCAAATGCTTATCAGAAACATTAGGCTAAAGATGTACAGCTTCTCAAGTAGCCTGGCCAGACATTAAAAACATCCAAATGCACGACCTTAACCTTCCTGAGGTGCTTCCCTGGCGGTAGCCCCTGTAGGGAGTCTGCCTCTTCCCAGACCTTGTCAGATAAGCAGCTTAGGTTTTCTTCCAGTTGAGGCTGGGTGCCAACCCCTGCTCCCTTCAGGAGTGACACCCCTCTGTGAGGCTCCCCCGCCTCCAGGCCCTGGGACTACTCCCCCCACCACATCGTCACCTGCTGTCCCCCCAGGATGGGGCCGGCACACCTGACCTTGGAATTCAAAATGCTTGACCTCTGCTTTCCAAGAGTCTTGGGAGCTGACACACTAGATTTCTTTTGTGGGACCAATTTTCTCACTGTTACTTGTTAGAAACAGGCCTACACCCACCTCAAGAGTATAGCAGGGGAACTTGGATCAGGAAGGCTTTGCCTTGGATGTGCATCCAAACTAATCCTCTTGCCTGCTCTGATTTTCCCTACGGCATGCTAGGGATTTCCCCTGCTCTTCACTTCTGCTTGGTTCTCTGGGGCACTGGACTGTGGACAACCACAGGACCGACCCAACATCCATCTGCCTCACCAGTTGGCAAGAGGTAGTCCTGGTGAGCAAACAAAGCCTTCTACAGGCTCAGAAACTGTACCCTATCCCCCAGAATGGTTTCCAATCCCAGGACCCAAGACTGTTCCATGGTACAGGAATCTTCAGTACCTCTGGGAAGGTTGCTGTATTTGCAAATACAGTATTAAATCCAGCGCTATGGGCTTTTCAAGCATTATTTACAATACTAAGGAATTTTCTTGAAAGGGATATTTTGCCCACCTCAGAGCCAAGGCAGGCAGAGTAACTTCATGTCACAGCATCAAGCCTGCTGAGAAATGACATGGCCTCACACCATACTAGCTGATCACTATGGCTGAACCTGACATTCACTCTCCTGAGACTTGACTTATATCAGATCACTCCCACTCACTGTGTCCTTTCCAGGGAGAGGGACTAAAACAATCAATTAATATATCATAGTATTCAGATATTAATTCAATAAGAAGAGACCAAGGGTGGACAGTCCCCCTCTTCAGCCCTCAGTTTGTTTTCAGGATTCAAAGGTATCTCATGATTTGCCTCATTTCCTCTTCCCAACCCTTCAACTTGTTTCCCTTTCCTATGGTACCCTGTTAGGTTTCTCCTGTTAGACCTATGAGTGGAAACATATGGTATCTGTCCATCTCTGTTTGACTTATTTCGCTTAGCATAACACCCTCGAGTTCCATCCATGTTGCTACAAATGGCCAGATTTCATTCTTTCTCATTGCCATGTAGTATTCCGTTGTATAGATAAACCACATCTTCTTGATCCATTCATCAGATGATGGACATTTAGGCCCTTCCCAGATTTGGCTTTTATTGAAATTGCTGCTATAAACATTGGAGTACATATGCCCCTGTGCATCAGCACTCCTGTAAATTGGGTAAATTCCTCGCAGTGCTACTGCTAGGTCATAAGGGAGTTCTATTGTTAATTTTTTAAGGAACCTCCACACTCTTTTCCAGAAGGGCTGCACCAGTTTATATTCCCACCAGCAGTGTAGGAGGGTGCCCATATCTCCACATCCTCACCAGCATCTATAGTCTCCTGATTTGTTCATTTTAGTCACTCTGATCAGCATGAGATGGTATCTCGGTGTCATTTTGATTTGTATTTCCCTGATGATGAATGACGCTGAGCATCATTTCATGTGTCTGTTGGCCATCTGGGTGTCCTCTTTGGAGAGGTGTCCATTCATGTCTTCTGCCCATTTCTTCACTGTGTTATTTGTTTTTTTGGGTTTGGAGTTTGGTGAGTTCCTTATAGATTTTGGATACTAGCCCTTTATCTGATATGTCATTTGCAACTATCTTTTCCCATTCTGTAGGTTGCCTATTAGTTTTACTGATTGTTTCCTTTGTTGTGCAGAAACTTTTTTATCTTGATGAGGTCCCAATAGTTCATTTTTGCTCTTGACTCCCTTGCCTTTGGGGATGTGTTGAGTAGGAAATTGCTGTGGTTGAGGTCAAGGAGGCTATTTCCTGCTTTCTCCTCTAGGGTTTTGATGGTTTCCTGTCTCACATTCAGGTCCTTCAGCCATTTTGAGTTTATTTTTGTGTTTGGTGTGAGAAAGTGGTCTAGTTTCATTCTTCTGCATACTGCTGTCCAGTTCTCCCAGCACCACCTGTTAAAGAGGCAGTCTTTTTTCCATTGGATACTCTTTCCTGCTTTGTCAATAATTAATTGGCCACACACTTGTGGTTTTAATTCTGGGTCCTCTATTCTATTCCATTGGTCCATGTGTCTGTTTTTGTGTCAATACCATACTGTCTTGATGATGACAGCTTTGTAGTAGAGGTTATAGTCTGGGATTGTGATGCCTCTCGTTTTGGTTTTCTTCTTCAATATTACTTTGGCTATTCTGGTTTTTTTGTGGTTCCATACAAATATTAGGATAGTTTGTTCTAGCCTTGAGAAGAATGCTGGTGCAATTTTGATGGGGATTGCATTGAATGTGTAGATTGCTTTGGGTAACAATGACATTTTAACAATGTTTATCTTTCCGATCCATGAGTATGGGATATTTTTCCATTTCTTTGTGTCTTCAATTTCTTTCATAAGCTTTCTATAGTTTTCATCGTACAGGTCTTTTACATCTTTGGTTAGGTTTATTCCAAGGTACTTTATGGTTTTTTGTGCAATTGCAAATGGAATCAGTTTCTTGATTTCTTTTTCTGTTGCTTCATTATTGGTATATAAAAATGCAACCAAGTTCTGTACATTGATTTTGTGCCCTATGACTTTGCTGAATTCAGGGATCAGTTCTAGTAGGCTTCTTGTGGTGTCTTTAGGTTTTCCATATAGAGTATCATGTCATCTGTGAAAAGTGAAAGTTTGAGTGCTTCTGCCAATTCTGATGCCTTTTATTTTCTTCTGTTGTCTTATTGCTGATGCTAGGACTTCCAGCATTATGTTAAACAACACTGGTGAGAGTGGACATCCCTGTCATGTTCCTGATCTTAGGGGGAAAGCTCTCAGCTTTTCCCCATTGAGGATGTTATTAGCTGTGGGCTTTTCATAAATTGCTTTTATAATGTTTAAGTAAGTTTCTTCTATCTTGACTTTCTCAAGGGTTTTTATTAAGAATGGATGTTGTATTTTGTCAAATGCTTTTTCTACATCTATTGACAGGATCATATGGTTTTTATCTTTTCTTTTGTTAATATGATGTATCACATTGATGGATTTGCGAATATTGAACCAACCCTAAAACCCAGGAATGAGTCCCACTTGAACATGGTGGATAATTCTTTTTATATGCTGTTGAATTTGATCTGCAAGTCTCTTGTTGAGGATTTTTGCCTTCATATTCATCAAGGATATTAGCCTGTAGTTCTCTTTTTTGGCTGGGTCTCTGGTTTGGGAAACAAAGTGATGATACTGGCTTTGTGGAATGAGTCCAGAAGTTTTCCTTCCATTTCTATTTTTTGGAATAGCTTGAGAAGAATGAGTATTAACTCTGACTTAAATTCTCCAGGGAAGCTAGCTGGCCCAGTGCTCTCATTCGTTGGGAGATTTTTAATAACTGATTCAATTTCTTCACTAGTTATTTGTCTTTTCAGATTTTCTATCTCTTCCTGTTTGAGTTTTGGTATTGCGTATGTGTTTAGGAATTTGTCCATTACTTTTAGGTTGTCAAGTTTGTTGGCATATAATTTTTTATTGTATTCCCTGATAATTGCTTGTATTTCTCTGGGATTGGTTGTATAAATCCATTTTCATTACTGATTCTATTTGGGTGCTCTCTCGCTCTCTCGCTCTCTCTCTCTCTCTCTCTCTGAGAAGCCTGGCTAGAGGTTTATCAATTTCATTTATTTTTTCAAAAAAACCAACTCTTGGTTTCATTGATCTATTCAACTGTTCTTTTGGATTCTATATTGTTTATTTCTTCCCTGGTTATTATTATTTCTCTCCCTCTGCTGGGTTTAGGGTGCTCTCGCTGCTCCCCTTCTAGTTCTGTTAGGTGCTCTGTTAGATTTTGAATTTGCACTTTTTCTAGTTTGTTGAAATAGGCCTGGATTGCAATGTACTTTCCTCTTAGGACTGCCTTTGCTGCATCCCAGAGAGTTTGGATTGTTGTATTTTCATTTTCATTTGTTTCCATATATTTTTTAATTTCTTCTCTAATTGCCTGATTGGCCCATTCATTCTTCAGTAAGGTGGTTTTTAACCTCCACATTTTTGGAGGTTTTCCAGACTTTTTCCTGTGCTTGATTTCAAGTTTCATAGCATTATGATCTGAACGTGTGCATGGTATGATCTCAATTTTTTTTTGTATTTATAGAGAGCTGTTTTATGACCCAGTTTGTGATCTATCTTGGAGAATGTGCCATGTGCATTTGAGAAGAAAGTGTATTCCCTAGCTTCAGGATGCAGAGCTCTAAATATATCTATTAATTCCATCTGTTCCAGTGCGCCATTCAGGCCCATTGTTTCTTTAGTGATTTTCTCTCTGGTTGACCTACCTATTGCTGTAAGTAGAGTATTAAAATCCCCTGTGATAAGCACATTCTTATCAATAAGATTCTTCCTGTTAGTGATTTGTTGTTTTATGTATTTGGGTGCTCCTGGATTCGGCTCACATATGTTTATACTTGTTAGCTCTTCTTGATGGAGACCCTGTGATTATTGTATAATATCCTTCTTCATCTTTTGTTACTGCCTTTACTTTAAAGTCCAGTTTGTCCGATATAAGTATGTCTACTCTGGCTTTCTTTTGACTTCCTGTCGCATGATAGATATTTATCCATCTACTTACTTTCAATCTGAAGGTGTCTTCAGGTAGGATAAGTCTCTTGTAGACAGCAAATAGACGGCTTTTGGGTTTTTATCCATTCTGCTACCTTGTGTTGTTTGATTGGAGCATTCAGTCCATTTACATTCAGTGTTATTATTGAAAAATGTGGGTTTAGATTAATTGTGTTCCCTGTAGAGTTCATGTTTGTAGTGATACCTCTGGTACCTTGTGTTCCTTTCTACATTTCCCTCATAGAGTCCTTCTTAGGATTTCTTGTAGGGCTGGTTTGGTGGTGATGAATTCTCTTAATTTTTGTTTATTTGGGAAAACCTTTATCTCTCTTCTATTCTGAATGACAGGCTTGCTGGATAAGGGGTTCTTGGCTGCATATTTTTTTCTGTTCATCACATTGAAGATTTCCTGCTATTCCTTTCTGGCCTGCCAAGTTTCAGTAGATGGGTCTATAACCACTCTGATAGATTTCCCTTTGTATGTTAGGGCCCTTTTATCCCTAGCTGCTTTCAGAATTGTCTCTTTATCTTTGTATTTTGCCAGTGTCACTATGATATGTCATGCAGAAAGTCAATTCAAGTAACTTCTGAGGGAAGTTCTTTGTGTCTTGGATTTCAGTGTCTGTTTCCTTCCCCAGATTGGGGACGTTCTCAGGTATAATTTGTTCAAGTACCCCTTCAGCCACTTTCTCTCTCTTCTTCTTTAGGAATTCCTATGATACAGATATTTTTCCATTTGATTGCATCACTTAGTTCTTGAATTCTGCTTTTGTGCTCCTGGATCAATTTATCTCTCTTTTTCTCAGCTTCCTTTTTCTCTATATTGTGTCTTCTAATTTACCTATTCTCCTGTCTACCTCTTCAATCCATGCAGTGGCTGCCTCCATTTTATTATGCACCTTATTTATAGCATTTTTAATTCATCATAACTATTTTTAAGGTTCATGATCTTTGTAGTAACAGCGTCTCTGGAGTCTTCTATGCCTTTTCTAGCCCAGCGATTAATTTTATGACTATTGTTCTAAATTCTTTGGCAGTTATGTTGCTTATATCTGTTTTGACCAATTTTTTAGCTGTCATTTCTTCCTGGAATTTCTTATGAAGAGAGTTCTTTCATTTCATCATTTTGGGTAGTTTTCTGTCTCTTGTATGTTTTAAAACTTGTTATGCACTCTGCACATGCAAGTTCTGCTATATTAATGGAGGCTCATACACTGTTCCGGGCCTGGCCATTAAGTAAGTGCTCTTTTAAGGGTGTCCCTTGGTCTCTATTGCTGTGCCTTCAATTATTTTATTTCCCTACCCATAGTGATATTTGGGACTCTCCACCAGGTGTTCTTTGGTTTGTTTAAGACAGACAGACCAACAGGGAACAAAAGCACGCAAACACACAAACAAATCAAACAAATAAGCAAACAGAAACAAACAACCAAACAAACAACAAAAGATAAAGGATAGTCTAAAACCATAAAACCAGTAATCCCAGCTACAAATGAAGAGCAAGGTGGAGGCAGTGGTGATGGAAGAGCATATACAAAGAGAGAAATAATGGGGGTGGGCAGAGAAATTGAACATTGCCCAGGGAGAGAGACTCAAAGGCTTAATTCAGAGAGAGTAAAGGAAAATATGGCAGGATGTGAGGAGGAATAAAAGGGAAAAAAAAAAACGAAGATAATGTTACCTAGAGAAACTATGTAGTCTTTTTATTTCAGAGAGAGAGAAAGGAAGGTAACGAGGGAGGTGTAGAAAATGCATCAAAAGAATTAAAAATGCCTGTTTAAGCAAACCTATAACCAGAATACCCAGAGGAGGGGAGAGTTCAGAATGAGATAAGGGAGGGGCACCTGGGTGGCTCAGTTGGTTGAGGGTCCGACTTCAGTCCAGATCATGATCTCACAGTTTGTGGGTTTGAGCCTGGTGTCGGGCTCTGCCCTGGCAGCTCAGAGCCTGGAGCTTGCTTCCGATTCTGCGTGTCCCTCTCTTTCTCTGCCCTTCCCCTTGTCATGATCTATCTCTCTCTGTCTCTCAAAAATACATAAATGTTAAGAACATTTTTTTAAATAAAAAAAAGAATGAGATAAGGGAGAATATATCTGAATAACAAGAATTAATCAAGGGTTAATCACAGCAATGCACCAGTGCTGGTCTTGGGGGAGGGGCTGTTTGTTTCTGTATCTTCTATTCGGGCTCGGTAAAAAAGCTGCTACCCATCACATATGGGTGTGGTTTGTTGTAGGTGGCTATTGCTTCCCCTGTGGGTCCCGTGGGCCCCTGCCTGAAGCCCTGCCTTGGTGGTTGTGGGGAGAAAAATGGCAACCTCCCAGTCCCTTCTGGAACCAAGCATTGCAAATCACTCTTTTGGGCCCTATCTCACTGTGCCAAGTGCGCAGCCAAGGTGAGCCGTGTTCTATGTCCCACACCCAGCCTCGTTTCCAGATCTTACTCCGTACACATTAATGATACCGCCTGAAATTTAATCCCGCAAGCAGGGGCACTTCCTAGCAAAGCATCCAGTAGGGAAGCAGTTCCTCCTGATGCCGACTAAGTCCCTTGCTTACTGTCTCTCCCAGAGGGAATTTCTGGGACCAGGGTACCTAGCCCAAAGAAACCTCTGTAGTTAGAGATAAGATCTCTCTCCGAAGGCCCTGCCATTAGAGATGGGATCATAGGATCCTTCTCCAACCTGGGCCGAGGTTTTTCTCTTCTCCAGGGACAGTTCTATGATTCACCAGCAGCTCCTTCTCTTCCCTTTGTCTCTCCGAAGACTGGGGGGGGGTGGGGGGGTGGGGGGGGCGGGTCCCTCCTCTTCATGCCTCGGTGTCCCAGCCTGTTTTTATCTTCCCCAGTTTGCAATCACACACCTATGAGGCTGTCTTTTTAGTGGACTCTGTTTCTCATCCCCCCACCCCCAGACTCTTGCAATTCAGAGTCCTTTGGTTTCAACCCTTCTTTGAGAGATGCAGGCAGGAAGTATGGAACTCCCTATTTCTCGGCCATCTTGTTTCCTATCAGAAAAGAATTTTTTAAACAAAATAATTTTTCCAAAAATTTTAACAGGAATTTAAACGTCATATTAAAAAGGGAAAATTTCCTCACTGGCCTGAGTATACAACAGATGAGGAAGAAATAAATATTTAGTTGGCACTCTATAAACCATTTATTCACTCAATAAAATTGGATCCAGGTTCTACATTGAGCAACCAAGATTATAAGAAATCACCACAGCCCTAGCGTGAATTGGCAATCAGACCTAATAACTTCATGTACTCTTTTGCCCAATTATCTTTTTTTAAAAATCAACTCTAACTTTATTGTGGTAATTTACATATCATAACACTTACCTATTTTAAGTTTATAACTAAATTATCACAATAATTTTATTTATTTTATTTTAATTTTTTTAATGTTTTATTTATTTTTGATACAGAGCAAGACAGAGCATGAGAGGGAGAGGGTCAGAGAGAGAAGGAGACACAGAACTGGAAGCAGGCTCCAGGCTCTGAGCTAGCTGTCAGCACAGAGCCGGACGTGGGGCTCGAACCTACGAACGTGAGATCTGACCTGAGCTGAATTCAGAGGCTTAACCGACTGAGCCACCCAGGCACCTCTATCACAATAATTTTAGAACATTTTCATCACCCCCCAAAGATCTCCTGTGCTCATTTGCACACAATTACTTTTAAAATTCGATTGTTACAGGAAGATGCACTTGCATAAAATCATTTAATATTTGATGTGTGTAATGGAAGATAATGTTTATTTTCCCTTTGGGTATATGTCTTCAAATCATCTACTCAAATTTTGTTCATAGCTCTTAATCACAAAGTATCTGTTCTAACCAACAGATTTTTTTTTTAATCCTCAAAGAATCATAGGTTATTTCACCCCTACAGGTCTTTGCTTCTGCAAATCCCCTTGCCTAGAGTCCTCTTTGGTCTGGTCTACTTACCCAAAGTTCTCTTCATCCCTTAGGCTAGACCTGAGCCTGAACCATTTCTCTGATGTGTCCATGGCTGTGCCAACACCCACCCCTCTCCACCTCATCATTTCTGGTTTGTTGAATATACTTTATAGAATCTGAAGGTATTTCATTTCTCTCTAATTTAGCTTTGAATACTTTCAGGCTGGGCTGATCAGATAAACTTTCTCCAATATTCTTGACCCTTGATACTCATGTCAAGAAACCTGAGTTCATTGCATAGCAGCAGAGGGAAATGGTGACAGGATGGGACATAGTTGACACTGCTGAATTGCAGTAAAAAAAAAAAAATCAAAATTAGAAGAAAAAATCAACCTGTGTGCCTACTGACTTTCTAAAGTAGAAAGGAGAGAGAAGGAAAGTATTGGGGGACTATTTCCAAGCTATTATTTTTATACAGTATTTTGCATAATTCTAACAAATTTGCAAATGAGATAACTGGGGCTCAGAGAAGCTAAGAAATATAAACAAGATTACAGAGCTTTATATGAAATTAGAATTCAAAGGCAGAAAGAGAGAAGCTGCTCATTAATTCCCCATGACTAGAGTTCACCTAGGAAATCATCCCAGAAAGCCTGGGCTTTGGGCCCCATAAATTCATATTATATCCATATTATACCTTATTTTCATTCCAAGGAATACAAAATAAAGTGAGGCATTACTGTGAGCGATGTTCAATGCCATTGGGTTTCAAGGGAGACAGCGTTATTTCCTATTAGGAGAAAAAGAAAAGTTTGATGGAAAATGTGGTATTTGAGATAAACTTGAAGATTGGAAAGACCATTCAAGTTCTGGAAAGGTACATACAAAGGTGACTGTGCAGAATTAATGAAGTAGTGTTGAGACTGCTCTCCTTAGGAAGCCTGACAAGGCTGGTGCTTGACTGGTGTCTGGGGAATGGACTGGTAGTTCTCTACATTAATATGAAACTTTTCCCAAATGGTAAGAATGGTTTATCATGCCTAGAGTGTGCATACAACATGGTTTATGATGAATACCTGCTTTCTTTCTGGGAATCTGGAATTTTGGTATATGTTAGGCAGAGAGTGCCTATATAACTAGCTCCCAGTATCTTGGACATTGAATCTCTAATGAGTTTTCCTAGTGAAAAACACTTCACACATGCTGTCACATTTATTGCTGTATGATCCTGTGTACTCCACTGGGGACTCTTATTTGTGCTCTGTTTCCTCCAGAATTTGCTCTATGTGCCTTTTCCCTTTGATGACTGTGTTTGTATCCTTTCACCGTATTAAATAAGTGAGAATAATTATATGCTGAGTCCCGTGTATTCATAGAAAATCATAGAACCTGGGAGTGGTCTTGGGGACCTCTGACACAATGACAGAATTGGAAACACATTGTATGTTTAAAAAGTGGCAAGACTGGAGTATAAGGAATTTGTAGGAAGACAAGAAAAAAATAGACTGTTGTCACAAATGGCAGAATTTCTTTTTTCTTAATGGCCGAATGTTTTTCCATTATATACACATACACATACATACATACATACATACATACATACATATGTATTAGTTGACTGTATATGTATGAGTTTATTTCTGGACTTTCATTTCTATTCCATTGGCTTAAGTGTTTATTTTTATGTTAGTAACATACGTTTTGATTGGTATAGCTTGGTAATAAAGTCTGAAATCAGGAAGCTTGACATTTCCAGCTTTGTTCTTTTTTAAGATTACTTTTGCAATTTTGGGTCTTTTGTGGTTTTATATGAATTTCAGAATTTTCTTTTACTTATGTGACAACACCATTGGAATTTTGATAGGAAATTACATTTAATCTATAGATGGCTTTGGGTGGTATGGACATTTTAACAATATTAATTCTACCAATTGATGAATGTGAGATATCTTCCCATTTATCTATGTTTTCTTAAGTTTCTTTCATCATTGTCTTACAGTTTTTGGTTTCGCTTTCAGGTCAAATTTATTACTAAATATTTTTGTTGCTACTGTAAATGAAAATGGTTTAAAATTTTTTTTCCTTTCAGATAGTTCATTGTTAGTATATGGAAATATAACTAATTTTTGAGGAGAGTTCTTCCATTTCATCATTTTGGCTAGCTTTCTGTCTCTTGTATGTTTTAAAAGCTTTTTAGGTGTTCTGCACCTGTGAGTACTGCTGTGTTAAAGGAGGCTCATACACTGTCCAGGGCCTGGCCGTTCAGTAAGTGTTCTTTTAAGGTTGTTCCTTGGTCTCTCCTGTTGTGACTTTGGTTATTTTATTTTCCTATTCGTAGTGATATTTTGGACTCTCCACCATGTGTGCTTTGGTTTGTTCCTTGAAGTAGCCCTATGAGGCTGTCTTCCTAATAGACTCTGTCTGCTTTCCTCCAAGACTCTTGGGGTTCAGAGTCCTTTGGCGTCAGCCCTTCTTTGTTTGAGAGATGTGGGCAGGAAATGTGGATACTCCCTACTTCTCCGCTTTCTTGATCCCTGGAAACATAACTGATTTTTGTATGTTGATGTTGTATCCTGGAGCTTTACTGAATTCATTTATTAGGTATAACAGTTTTTGGTGGAATCCCTAGGATTTTCTCTATCATGTCATCAGTTAACAGATAATTTTACTTTATACATTGCAGGTTAGATGACTTTTAATTCTTTTTTTTTTTTTTTTTTGGCCTAATTTCTCTGGTTAGCACTTCCAGTGGTATGTTGAAAAGGAGTGGTAACAGGGCCCAGCTTTGTCTGTTTCTTTCTTTTTTCTTTTCTTGTTAAAATTTTTTTAATGTTTATTTATTATTGATACAGAGAGAAACAGAGCATGAGTGGGGGAGAGGCAGAGGGAGAGGGAGACACAGAATCCGAAGCAGGCTCCAGGCTCTGAGCTGTCAGCACAGAGCCTGACACGGGACTCGAACCCACAAACCGTGAGATCATGACCTAAGCTGAAGTCGGAGACCCGACCGACTGAGCCACCCAGGCACCCCTCTTTTTTCTTTTAAACATTTATTTACTTTTGAGAGAGAGAGCATGAGCAGGGGAGGGGCAGAGAAAGGGGGGGGATACAGAACTCAAAGCAAGCTTCAGGCTCTGCTCTGTCAGCACAGAGCCTGACACGTGGCTTGAACTCACGAACTGTGACATCATGACCTGAGCTGAAGTCGGACACTCAAATGACAGAGCCACCCAGGTGCCCCATCTGATTCTTGATCATTAGATAGAAAGCTTTTAATTTTTGACCACTAAGTCTGGTGTTACCTGTCATATATTCTCTATTATGTTGATGTATGTTCATTCTCTACTTAGTTTCTTGAGGGTATTTAATCATGAAAGAATATTGAATTTTTTAAAATGCTTTTCTTTTGCATCTATTGAGACGGTCATATGATTTTTATCCTTCATTTGATTAATGTGGTGTATCATATTGATTCGTAGGTGTTGAACCATGCATATCAGAGATAAATCCCACTTGATCATGGTATATGATTCTTGAATGCATTCTTGAATCTGGTTTGCGAGTACTTTTCCAGAATTTTTGCATTTATATTCATCAGGGATATTGGCTTGTCGGGTTTGTTGTTTTTTTTTTTTTTTTTTTTTTTAAGTATACAGAGAGAGACAGAGCATGAAAGGGGAGGAGCAGAGAGAGAGGGAGACACCGAATCAGAAGCAGGTCCCAGGCTCTGAGCTAGCTGTCAGCACAGAGCCCACCGTGGGGTTCAAACCCATGAACTGTGAGATCATGACCTGAGCTGAAGTCTGATGCTTAACCGACTGAGCCACCCAGGCACCCCTCCTTGAAGTATTCTTATCTGGCTTTGGTATCATGGTAATGCTGGGCTTATAATATGAATTTGAGAGTGTTTCCTTCTCTTCAGTCTTTTGGAATAGTTGAGAAGGATTGGAATGAGTTCCTTTTTTTTTTTTTTAAGTTTATTTATTTTGAGAGAGAGAGAAAGAGAGAGAAAGAGAGGCAGACAGTGCTCAAACTCATGAACCATGAGATCATGACCTGAGCTGAGATCAAGGGTCAAATGGTTAACCAGCTGAGCCACCTAGGCACCCCTGAAGTTAATTCTTTTTTAAATGTTTGGTAGAATTTGGTAAATGTTTAGTTCTGGGCTTTCTTTGTTGAGAACTTTTTGATTATTGGTTCAATTCATTACTCATTATTGGTCTGTTCAAATTTTCTATTTTTTCATAATTCAGTTTTAATATATTTTCTATATGTTTCTAGGAATTTATTAATTTCTTCTAAATTTATCCAATTTATTGGCATATAATCATTCATAGCAGTCTCTTATGATCATTTGTATTTCTGTAGTATCATTGTAAAATTTCTCTTTCACTAGCAATTTTATTTATTTGAGTTCTCTTTTTCTTGGTAAGTCTAGCTAAATGTCAATTTATTTATCTTTTCTAAAAAATAACCTTTGTTTCATTGATCTTTTCATTATTTTTCTATTCTCTTTGATATATTTCTGCTCTGATCTTTGCCACCTCCTTCCATTGCTTATTTGGGGCTTATTTTGTTTTATTTTTCTAGTTTCTTGAGGTATAAAGTCAGGTTGCTTATGTGAGAACTTTATTTTTTCTTAATGTTGGGATTTACTGCAATAAATTTCCCTTCTAGAAATGTTTTTGCTGCATCACAGTAGTTTTGTTGTATTGTGTTACCATTTTTGTCTGTCTCAAGATATTTTTTATTTCTCTTTTGATTTCATCTTTGACCCATTGGCTGTTTAGGAGTGTGTTGCTTAATTTCCATATATTTATGTATTTTCCAGTTTTTTCTCATTGTTGATTTCTGGTTCCATACCATTGTGGTCAGGAAAGATACTCACTGGGTGGGTCAGTTGATTAAGCCTCCAACTCTTGATCTTGGCTCAGGTTATGATCTCACAGTTTGTGGAATTGAGGCTCATGTAAGGCTGACAGCTCAGAGCCTGATTGGGATTCTCTCTCTTCACCTCTCTCTGTGCCTCCCTCTCTCTGTCTCGAAATAAATAAATAAAGTTTAAAAAAGAAAAAGATAATTTGTGTGTTTTGAATCTTTTTATAATATGCTGAAAATGGTTTTGTGACTTAACATGTATGATCTATACTGGAGAATGTTCTGGATGGGCTTGGGAAGAATGTGTATTCTATTGCTATTGAGTGAAGTGTTCTGAATATATCTCTTAGGCCCATATGTTCTAAAGTATAGTTCATGTGATGTTTCCTTAATGATTTTTTTGTCTGGATGATTTGTCCATTGCTGAAAGTGGGGTATTGAAGTCCCTTACTTACTAGAATGCTGTCTATTACTCCCTTCAGATCTACTAGAATTAGCCTAAAATATTGAAATATTACAATGTTGGGTGCATATATATCTACTATGGTTATATCCTCTTGAGGAATTGACCCCTTTATCATTATGTAATGATATTTTAAATTTATTGTTAAAACTTTTGAATTAAAGTCTGCATTGTTTGGGATGCCTGGGTGGCTCAGTCAATTGAGCATCCAACTCTTGATTTCAGCTCAGGTCATGATTTCATAGTTCATGGGTTTGAGCACAATGTTGGGATCTGTGCTGACAATGTGGAACCTGCTTGGGATTCTCTCTCTCTCCCTCTCTCTTTGTCCCACCCCCACTCACACTCGGTCTTTCTCTCCTCTCAAAAAATAAATAAGCATTTAAAAAGTTAAATAAATAAATAATAAAGTGTATTGTTTGATATAAATATAGCTACTTCTGGTCTTTTTTGGTTTCCATTTGGATGAAATATCTTTTGCCATCCTTTCACTTTGAGTCTATATGTATCTTTGAAGCTGAAGTGAGTCTTTTGAAAAATAGCAGATAGTTGAGTTTTGTTTATTTTTATCCATTCAGCCACTCTGTGCCTTTTAATTGGAGAATTTAATCCATTTACATTTAAAGTATTTATTGATAGGTAGGGACCTACTATTGATATCTTGTTAATTATCTTCTGGCTGTTTTGTAGTGCCTTTTTTTCCTTTTTCTTTCCCTCTTACTGCCTTCCTTTGTGAATTGATGGTTTTCTGTAGTTGCAAACTTTGATTCCCTTTTCTTGATCTCCTGTTTATCTATATAGGTTTTGTTTCGTGGTTATGCTGAGGTTTACTTGAAACATCTTATGGGCACAACAGTATATTTTTAGAGGATGACAACATAACTTTTATTGTATAAAAAACCCTAATCTTTTGCCTCCCTTACATATTTTATGTTTTTAATGTCACAGTTACATCTTTTTATACTGTGTATCTATTAACCAAGTATTGTGACTATAGCTATTTTTAATACTTTTTTTCTTTAATCTTTATACTAGACCAGTGGTTAACATACCATATGATAGTATTAGAGTGTTCTGAATCTGTCTATATGCTTGCTTTTACCAGTGTATTTTACATTTTCATATGTTTTCATGTTGCTAATTAGTATCCTTTCATTTCAGCTTGAAGATCTTTTAGCATTTCTTGTAAGGCCAGGATAGTAGTAATAAGCTCCTTCAGCTTTTGTTTGTTTGGAAAAGCGTTTGTCATTATTTCATTTCCAAAGGACAGTTTTTCTGGGTAAAGCATTCTTGGTTGGAAGTTCTTCTTTCAACACTTTGAATATATCATTCCACTCTCTAATGGCCTGCAAGATTTCTATTGAGAAAGTCAGTGAAGCCTATGGAAGTTCTCTTATAGGTGAATATATTTTTGTCTTGATATTTTTTAAATTGTCTTGATTTTTGATAGTTTTATTATAATGTCTTGGAGAAGATCATTTTGGATTGAAACTTTGATGTGACTTATTAGCTTCATTAACTTAGATGTCCAGATCTCCCCCCAGATTTGAGAAATTCTCAGTCATTATTTATTTAAATAAGCTTTTTGCCCCCTTTTCCTTTTGTTTTCCTGGTAGTCCATAAAATTCTTTTTCTTTTCTTTTCTTTTCTTTTGCTTTCCTTTTCCTTTCTTCCTCCCTTCTTGCCCTCCCCCTTCTTCCTTTTCTTTCTTTCTTTTTTTCTTTCTTTCTTTCTTTCTTTCTTCCTTTCTTTCTTCCTTTCTTTCTTTCTTTCTTTCTTTCATTCTCTCTCTCTCTCTCTCTCTCTCTCTCTCTCTCACTCTGTCCCTCCCTCTCTCTCTCTCTCTCTCTCTCTCTCTCTCTCTCTCTTTCTTTCTTTCTTCTGTTTGGATAATCTCAAATAGCTGACTTCTAATTTACTAATTCTCTCTTCTGCTTGGTTGAGTGCCTTTGAAGATAAATCATGGTATTCTTTAACTCTAAGGATTTTGTTTAATTTTATATAATTGTTTGCATTTTTTTTGTTGAACTTCTCATTTTGTTTAAGCATTATTTCCTTAATCAACTAATCATTAGTTGTCTATCTGTGTCTTCTTGTAGTTTACTGAATTTAAGAGGATTATTCTGAATTCTTTGTAAGATATTTTGTAGATCTCCATTTCATTTTAGAATCAGTCATTGGAGTTTTATTAATTTCCTTGGTGTTTCCTTAATTATTTATGATCTTAATGGCCTTGTGCTGGTGTCTGTGCATTTGAAGAAGCAAGACCTCTCTTTCAATCGTTATAGATTGCTTTGGTAAGGAAGGGCCTTTGCCAGTCAGTTTATCCAGAGATTCTGGGTGAGTCATCTGGTCATATCTGAAGTTGACTTGCTACTGGAATCTTCAGGTGGATCAGTCCTGGTGCTTGGGTTCATGAGGGCTTGTCTGCTGCCTGGCCTTACTGAGGTGGATTTGGTACTTGAGTCTGCATGATAGGCCTAGGATCTGGTCTCTGTGTGTTTCTTGGATCTTGGGGGCTAACCAGCTGCCAGAGATTACTAGGTGGGCCTGCTATTTGACTCTGTTAGAGTTGACCCAAAGGCTGGGATTATGGGAGCTGGCTCAACATGAAGGTTAGCCTGAAGTCTAGATCCATGGGAGTTGGTCTGTAACTTGGAGATTTTATGACTCCCTCAGGGGATTTTCATTTTTATTGGTCTTTAGTTTTCAGCAGTTTTGTTATAATATATCTAAGCTCTATTTATTTATTTATTTACACTTTTTACTTACCTTATTTAGGGTTTGCTAAGCTTACTGGATCTGTAAGTTTATGGGGGTTTTTTTTGACACATTTTGAAGTTTTCAGTCATTATTTCTTCAAATATTTATTTTTCCTGTTCTGTGCTTGTGCTTCTCTCCTTTTAATATTCCACTGACATGAATGTTAGGCATTTTTGTACTGTTCAAAGATTCTGAGGTTCTGCTTATCTAATAATTTCTTTTCTCTGTTGTTCATATAAGATAATTTGTATTGATTTATCTTCAGGTTCATTAACTTTATCCTTGTCATCTCTGTTCTGCTAGTGAGCCCATCCTGTGACATTTTTACTTCAATGATTGTAGTTTTAGTTTTAAAATTTCTGTGTTTTTCTTTATCTTTTTATTTTGTGTGAAGATCTTTCCATTTGTTTCAAGAATATTTGTCCTTTCTTGGGTTCTAATAGGTGCTTTAAATAAATAATACAATAGTTAATAAATTAAGAATAGATTAGTAGTAAGTACATGAGTTATAAATAAGCAAACAAATAAGTTATAAATAAATAAATAAAAGTTATAATAGATTCTTTAAAGTCCAATATCTGTATTATTTCATGGCTGGTATCTGTCACTATCTTTTTTTTTCCTTGGCACATTGAGATTTTCCTCATTCTTTACTTTTTTATTACTTATTAAAATTTTTTAAAAATTTTATTTATTTTGAGGGAGAGAGAGAGACAGAGTGTGAGCAGGGGTGGGGCAGAGAGAAAGGGACAGAATCTGAAGAAGGCTCCAGGCTCCAAGCATTCAGCTCAGATCCTGATGTGGGGCTCAAACTCATGAACCACAAGATCATGATCTGAGCTGAAGTCATATGCTTAACTGACTGAGCCACCCAAACACCTCTTTTTTTATTTTTATGGAGATTTTCCTCATTCTTTAAATGCCGAGTTATTTTTTACTTATACCCTAGATGTTTTAGATATTATTTTATGAGAGTCTTGGTTTTGTTTAAAACCTCAAGATAATGTTTTGTTGTTGCTTGACCAGCAATCATCCAGGTCAGAATCAATCTGCAAGTTTCTTTAATAAACTACGTTCTACTGTCAGTTGTTAAAGCATTGGCCTGGTTATTTGGATTAGTGTTTCATGAGCACTTAACAGTGACAAGTCTGTGACCAGGATCCGTCTTCCATGCAGTTGAGTTTTCAAAGCCAGTGGCATTATATTTAGGGTTATATATCCATGTATTTACAGTTCAGAGGTTGGGCCAAGTACTCACCAACAACTTCATGGGATCATTCTCATTTTTTATGAAAAAAAACTTTTTTTACTTCTGCTGTTCAGCTTGGCTGCTTTTGATAAATTTGTCTTCCAGATCACTGACCCATTCCTCCTCATTCTTTAATCTGCTATTGACTCTTTATTATGTATTTTTTACCTTTCAATTATTGAGTTCATCCCTGGGTGGTGTTTTAAAATATTTTCTGTATCATTGTTGAGGGTCTCAGTGAGATCTTGTGCTCTTTTCTGAAGTCCATTGAGTATATTTTTTACCATTACTTTAAATTCTTTATTAGGCATATTGTTTATCTCTGTTCTATTAGCTTTTTTGCTGTTTCATTCTCTTCTCTCATTTGAAACACATTCTTCTTTTAGCTTTGAAAGCTCAAAGTTACAGAGACTTACCTTCTTAGTGCAGGTCTCCTATGCATGGGATGCTTGGTGTGGGGTCTGATCCTCTCACTTTTCTGTGCCTGTGGTGTGCCTTCTGTTTGTGACTAGTATTTTGGAGGGTTGGTTTTCAACCTGGTCTCTGCCCCTCCTGTCCTTTCCAATGTGGCCTTTTCTCTATGATTAACTGTGGAGAGTCTGTTCTGTCAGTCTTTGGGTCATTTTCAGAGTTAGTTCCACAGGTAACTGTTATCTCAGTGTGTCCATGGGATGAGGTAAGTTATAGGTCCTCCTACTCCATCATTTTGCCAGAGATCTTCCTCATCATGTTTCTTACATCAGATTTAGAGCGACATAAAAAGAAATGAAAAAATTTTAACCTATTCTTCTCAAACTGTTCCAAAAAATAGAAATGAAAGGAAAACTTCCAAATTTATTCTACAAAGCCAACATTACCTTGATTACAAATCCAAGGATCCCACTAAAAAGGAAAATTACAGGCCAATATCCTTGATGGACATGGGTGCAACAATTTTCAATAATACTAACAAATTGAATTCAACAGTGCATTAGAAGGATTATTCACCACGATCAAGTGGAGTTATTCCTGGGCTGCAAGGCTGGTTCAATATTCACAAATCAATCAACACGATAGACCACATTAATATGAGAAAGGATAAGAACCATATGATCCTCTCAATAGATGCAGAAAAAGCATTTAATGAAATACAGCATCCATTCTTGATAAAAAAAAAAAAACCCTCAACAAAGTAGAGCTAGAGAGAACATACCTCAACATGATAAATACCATATATGAAAGGCCCACAGTTAATATCATCCTCAACAAATGGATTTTCCTCAAAAAGGAAAACTTGAGAGCCTCTCCCCTAAAGTCAGGAATAAGACAAGGTTACTATTTAACATAGTACTGGAAGTCCTAGTCTCAAAAATCAGACAACAGAAAGAATAAGAAGCATCCAAATCTTCCAGGACAAAGTCAAACTTTCACTATTGGCAGACTCTTTCACTATTTTGATACTCTATGTAGAAAACCCAAAAGACCCATCAAAAAATTCCTAAAACATGAAGTCAGCAAAGTTGCAGGATATAAAAACAATGTGCAGATATTTGTTGCATTTCTATACACCAATAATGAAGCAGCAGAAAAAGAAATCAAGAACTCGATACCATTTGCAATTGTGACCCCCCAAAAAAACACCCCAAAAAACCTAGGAATAAACCTAATCAAAGAGGTAAAAAACTGTGCTCTGAAAACTATAGAACACTGATGAAATAAATTGAAGAAGACACAAAGAAATGGAAAAACATTCTGTGCTCATGGATTGGAAGAACAAACATTGTTAAAATGTCTATAGTACCCAAAGCAATCTACACATTCAGTGTAATCTCTATCAAAATACTACCAGCATTTTTTGCAGAGCTAGGAAAAACAAGCCTAAAATGTATATGGAAACACAAAAGATCCCAAATAGCCAAAGCCATCTTGAAAAAGAAAAACAAAACTGGAGGCATCATGATTCTGGTTTTCAAGCTATATTACAAAGCTATAGTCATCAAGACAATATGATACTGGCACAAAAACAGACACATTGAGGGGCACATGGATGGCTTAGTCGGTTAAGCATCTGACTTTGGCTCAGGTCACGATCTCAGTTTGTGAGTTTGAGCCCCACATCAGGCTCTGAGCTGACAGCTCAGAACCTGTAGCTTGCTTCAGATTCTGTGTCTCCCTTTCTCTCTGCCTCTCCCCTGCTTGTACTCTGTCTCTCTCTTAAAAATGAATAAACACTTTAAAATTTTAAAAAACAAAAACAAACCACCCAAAACAGACATACCAATCAATGGAACAGAACAGAATATCCAGAAATGGAACCACAACTATATGGTCAACTAATCTTTGACAAAGCAGAAAAGAATATCCAATGGAAAAAAGACAGTTTATTCACCAAATGGTACTAGAAAAACTGGATGGCAACATGTAGAATGAAACTAGATCACTTTCTTCACCATGTACAAAAATAAACTCAAAATGGATGAAAGACCTAAATGTGAGACGGGAACACATCAAAATCCTAGAAGAAAACACAGGCAGTAGTCTCTTTGACCTCAGCTGGATCAACTTTTTACTAAGCACATCTCTGAAGATAAGGGAAACCAAAGCAAACACGTACTATTGGGACTACATCAAGATAAAAAGCTTCTGCACAGCAAAGGAAACAGTCAACAAGAAAAGGCTGCTTATGGAATGGGAGAAGATATTTGCAAAAGACATTTCTGATAAAGGATTAATATCCAAAATCTATAAAAAACATATAAAGTTCAACACCCAAAAACAAATAACTGAGTTAGGATATGGGCAGAAGACATGAATTGACACTTTTCAAAGAAGACATCCAGATGGCTAACAGATGAAAAGATGCTCAACATCACTCATCATGAAGGAAATCATATCAAAACCATGATGAGATACTACCTCACACCTGTCAGAATGGCTAAAATTAACAACACAAGAAACAACAGGTGTTGATAAGGATGCAGAGAAAGGGGAAAAGCCTCTTGCAGTGTTGGTGGAAATGCAAACTGATGCTGCCACTCTGAAGAACAGTATGGAGGGTCCTCAAAAAGCTAAAATTAGAACTATCTTAGGATCCAGCAATTGCACTATTGGTGTTTATCCAAAGGATACCAATTCAAAGGGGGTACTTGCACCCCAATATTTATAGCAACATTATCAAAGATAGCCAAACTATGGAGTGAGTCCAAATGTCTACTGACTGATGAATGGATAAAGAAGATAAAGACATACACAATGGAATATTACTCAGTCATTAAAAGGAGTGAAATCTTGCCATTTGTAACAACATGGATGGAGCTAGAATGTATTGTTCTAAGTGAAATAAGTCAATTAGGTAAAGACAAATATGATTTCATTCATATGTGGGATTTAAGAAACAAAACAGATGAACATATGGGAAGGGGGTAAAAGGAGAAGAGAGGGAAACAAACCACAAGAGACTTTTAATAATAGAGAACAAACTGTGGGTTGATGGATGAAGGTGGGTGGGAGATAGGCTAGGTCGGTGATGGGTACTGAGTAGGGCACTTGTGATGAGTACTGGATGTTGTATGTGAATGACGAATCACTGAATTCTACTCCTGATACCAATATTGCACTGTATATTAACTAAAAAATTAAAAACACAGTTTTTATGTTCTTTATTTAGTTTTGAGAGACAGTGGGAATAGGGGAGGGTCAGAGAGAGAGGTAGATACAGAATGTGAAGCAGGCTCCAGGCTCTGAGCTAGCTGTCAGCACAGAGCCCGATGTGGGGCTTGAAGCCATGAACCCTGAGATCATGACCCGAGCCGAAGCCGGATGCTTAACTGACGGAGCCACCCAGGTGCCCCTAAAAATGTTTAAATTAAAAAAATCACTTACATTTATTAAAAAAATAAAAGAACTTCTAGTTAGCCAGGAGGACTGGCAAAACATATACATTTTGCTGAATGAAGCCAGCAAGAGGAGTAAACTAGATGGTGCTATTTGCTTGCATTATACATATTGAGTAATTTGAAAAGTTGAATTATGTATTTGAAGGGTGGGGAAAGAGGAAATGAACACATTCAATATCTTAAACCCAAAATGGTCCTGAGTAAACACAGTACCTTAATTCTGTCAATTATTTCTACTGAGTCAAATTGAATGATATGATCAGGCACACCCACTCCTGGCAGGACATTTCCAACTGCAGAATCGATATCTAAGAGATGACAGTTATTCCTTAGAGACATGAACCTTACACCATCATATAGAACCTGTGATCTCCAGGATAAATTAGAATATTGATCCCTTTCCTGTGATGAACTCAAATCACTCTTGGAAACTGCCATCTGCTCAGAGCTGTGGTACTAGTCATGCACAGGGACAAGAGGTCTTGTGGAAAACTGCTTTCTGTGCTCTGATGTCTGAATGATACTTTATAACCTCAATATTCAAAATTAGAAGGAGATAATAATCTGTAGTGTTCTGATGAGACAAGGACTTCTAGAAGAAAGAAAAAACAAACAAACAAACAAACAAACAAACAAAACACCCAAACTCTCACTGTAACTGGGTCATCAGCCACTTTTCCATGTCTTGATTCCTTTTTAATTTCCCTCCCTCTCACCACTTTTTTTTTTCCCATCTGGGAGTTACTCCTGGTAACTTCCTGTAAGGTTGCTGGCAACTTGAAGCTCATTTATTTCTCTTGGTTTTTATGCAGTTTTTGTGGGGAGCAGTGGTCTAGGTAAGACATATTGGTAGTTCACCAAAAAGAAATGTTTTCCTTTTCTTTTTAGGTGCCATTTGAAACACTTCATACATACATTCTATTATACTGTATGGCTGTTAGTCAATGAGCCTACTGAATAACAAGTTTGACTTACCAATTTACTTTTGAATGAGAAATATTTTTCTACTTTCTCCACCAAGGCATTTAAGCTTCAAAACAGAAGTAATGAAGCCATTCTTACTGTTCCCCATTTATTTAACAGGAGAAGTATTTTTTAGGACATTGGCTGCCTTAAATTTTAAAATCTGAGTATAAAGGTTTTCTATTAATGGGTTTTGGGTTATTAATTTTATGGAAGTTATTCACTGTATATATCTTAATGTACTATTGTGTATTGTTACAAATTAAAGATTTTTGGGTCCCACTCCACTATACATATTTTTATCTCTTATTTAAAAAAAAACACCCAAATACATATTTGGAGAGGACAAAGAAAATGTGTCCTGCCTGTAATATGTCACTTTAATGGTTCACAGCATTAGTAATAATGGGGAATGAAAAGGGAGGGAATAGTGAATTTTGGTAAAGAGAAACTCAAGAGTTGGTCATGATAGCAATTGTACTTGGAATAGTGAACCTGTGTGATGGGCAGGAAAAGACTGGAGTCACCTATAAAGGGTGACCCCCCTATCACTAGATTTGCTTATTCTTATCATGATGTTTTCATAGTGCCTGTATGCTGGAGTCCTGCTCCAGCAGGTCCAGGGTTCCCCTGAAGGATGGACGGTGTTGGCAAGAGAGAGTGAGAGAGCCTCAAGTTTCTTTCTGATCACCAGGCAGGCATCTCTGCCCTTCTGGCAGGCATCTCTGCTCTGTCTGATTCTCAAGCTTTATTTATGGTGAAAGGTACAAGGACCAGAAAGAGCAGTAAATGATTTCTCATAGATAATTTTTACAATTTTCCAGGACATGAGTTCTGTAGAAGTTACAATTCTAGTAGTAATGATTGTCATAAAAAACTTAGCTACAGGCACTCATGTTGTCATAGGTTTTTTTTACTAAACCTCAGGGATAGCCTTAAGGAAGCAACCTTTAACCAAGAGGCAAACAGCATTGGTTAGTAAAGGTCAGTTTTTAATGAGTAAGGGTAATTAGGCTGTTTATAACTTTAAGAGAAAGTTCCCAGAAAAAGAAAAACAGGATTCTCAGGAGACACAATGCCTGCTCTCACAGTCCCAAAGATGATTAATACATTTTATTACAGTAGTGACTTTTACAAAGGCATCCAGGCCCAGAAGGTAGTCAGTTATCAGTTAATTGCTTAGGGAAAAATTACATGTTGCTTGCCTTAGTCACATTAGGGTGTATCTAGTTTACTCATCTTTTCCCTGACCATGTGCAATCCTGCCTCAGGGACAGGGCAGGGGGACAGGCTGCTCCTGACACTAATCAGCAAAGCACTCTGAGGTTTGGTGCCCCAGCAGAAATGAAAGTTTCAAGAGGGTAGATTTTGGTCGCTGCCTGGGGGCAAGCCAAACAGCTCCCAAACTTGCCATACCCTCACCAGGAATTTTCAGTCTACTGATGAATTCAGATACCTCCCAATACCTGTACATTGGCATAATCACAGATTATTATTGGTATAATGATTTAATAATCATCTTCTTTTATAACAGACTATAAACTCTATGAGAGCAAAGGTTGGATCTGTTTTGCTTACCACTATATTCCCACCACCTGACCCAATCAATGCCTGGCATAGAGAAGGTGCTCACTGCACTTGGAATAAAATGCAAATCTTTTACTATGACTCACACAGCACTGTGTGACTGATCTTTTCCCCATCAACATCACCAAAGTCCTTGGAAATGACTCCAGTATAAGTACTGATGCCTGGATTAGGAGAGGAAAATGGAAAGCTTTCCTGCATGGCAGAATAGCAAAGGCATAGACTTACTCATTTTTTAAATTAGATTCTTATTGAGAATTTTTGTTGTGCCAAGTACTGGGAAAACAAAGGTCACATAAACAGGTATGGGCCCTGCTATGGGTTTTTGTTCTTCTGGAATTTATAGTCTAGTGAGGGAGATGGACCTTAGAGTAATAGTCCCAAACATAGGTATATAACTATAAATCAGCTGATCAGTCCTGTAAAGTCAAGGAACAAGGAACAGGTGTCTACAATAGCACTTACCATGAAACCCAGCCTGCATCAGCAGAGTCAGGAAAGACTTCTCGTAACAAGTGACAGTTTTTCTGAGAGTTGAAGGAAGCCAGATGGGGCCAGTGAAAAAGCCTTGTATTGAGAAGTAGAACTTCTTCAAAAGCCTGTAAGAAGATGAAATATCTAGAACTATGGAAGTAAAGGAGCCTCATGCCAGATGCTCCAGGTCAGAAAGGCCTTAAAGGTTTTAGTTTTTATTCTTAAAGCATGGGTGGTTTTGAAGTAAATCAGAGGGTGGCATAATAGGTGTATCAGCTCTCTATTGCTGCATAACAAATTATCACAATTTGTAGTGGTTTAAAACAACTCATTATTATTTCATAGTTCTGTGGATCATGAATTTGAGCATGGCGTAACTGATTCCTCTGCCTCGGAGGCTCTCTCACAAGGCTGTAATCCAAGACAGCTGGGGCTGCAGATACCTCAGCGCTTATCTAGGGGAGGATCCACATCCAAGCTTACTCACATGACTGTTGTCAGGCTTCAGGTCTTCACTGTCTGTTGGCTGGAGACTTCTGTTTATTGTCATGTGGGGCTCCATAGAGCTAAGCACAACATGGCAATATGGCAGTTTGATTTCCACAGAGTGGGGGCCAAAAAGAGAGAACATAAAATCTTTTTGTAATCTAATCTAAGATGGGACATCTCATCACTTTTGCCATATTCTAGCCACAGGAGCAATTCACCTAATAAAACCCACACTCAAGAAGAGGGTATTACACAGGGGTATGAATACCAGCAGACAGGAATCGCTGGGAATCACTGTAGAAGCTACCTATTGCAGTGTGGAAAAGAGATTAGAGAAGTCAGAGCAAATGTACAGAGCAGAATTAAGAGACTATTGTAGGATTCTAAGCAAGAGATGACTGCAGATTGTAGCCTGGCTAAGATGGTAGTAGTGGTGATAGTGAACAATAGTGAAAATATTTAGAAGATAAAATGGATGGGTAGTAGATTACAAGTAGATTAAACATGAGGGAAGTAAAGAAGGGAGAGATGTTCTGGAAAATTTCTAGGTGTTTGTCTTGTACCCTGGATAGATAGTAGGATCATTCATGTAGAATGTAGAATGTAGAAGCAGTGATGTAGAAACTGCATGCAGGCAACCTAAGATTCTGGGTCACTTCACTGAAAATGCTGAGTTACTCAGGTGGATGGCTTATCTTGAAGGTGAGGTCCAGCTTTGAGATATAAAAGGGCATCAGCATGTGGCTGAAGAAAGCTCAGGGTGATGAGAGGAAGAGCTAAGACTGAGTCTTGGTGAGACCCACATGTCATGGGGGGTAGAGAAGGAAAAGCCTAAAAGAAGGTAGATGAGGCACGGCTAGATCAAAGAGATAGTAGGGAAATCAGGAGAGGGGCTATTTCAGAGGCCCACATTGGAGAGTGTTCTGGAAGGAGGGAGAGGTCAACAGCATCAGAGGCATCTGGGAGGCCATGTAGAATGAGGGCCACTGGAGACCATCACTTATCAACAAACACCAGCACTTGCTAGATGTGACACTGTGCTGGGCTGAAGTGTAAAAAGGTGAACATGTCTTAGTCAATTGCTACCTTCTGGACCTCTCAGTGAAGGAGTGTGTGGGAACAGAATATAGTGACATATACTTTTAAATCTCCTAACTACAGTGTGAAAGCTGCCATGTCAAATGTTATCAACTATTTAATATCTGGCTTTTTCTGAAGGCCCATTGGGTAGCTAGATGGGGATGATGGCTCTTGCTTCTAGAGAGGCTGCATGAGGCTGGTATTTATTATTTATTTATTTATTTATTTATTTATTTTTATGCTCATGCTTACCTGAAGTAGGCTTGTGCTCACCTGCAGCAGGCTATAGCTCACCTGATGTGGTACATGAACTCACAAACCATGAGATTATGATCTGAGCTGAGTCATATGCTTAATGACTGAGCCACCCAGGTGCCCAAGGCTGGGCACTTTTTAATAAACAGATCCCAGCAACCCAGTCCCTGGAGATTCTAATTTAATAGGTCACAAGAACCTCAGCAACTGAATTTTTAAAAATCCCAAGGTTATTCTGATCCATAGGCAGGGTGGAGAACCCCCCACAGGCATGGGTTGAATTCTGATTCTTCATGTGTCAGCACTTCTAACCCACATGAGTCAATCTTGCTGTCTCCTGTTCTTCTGTGAAATGTAGATAATAGAGGTGAATTGGATCTGCTTGTGAATGCATCTGGAGGAATGGCTCAAAAAATATTAAAACCCTGGTGGTTGAAGATGATGCTTCTCAAATATTAATATGCATATGAATCATCTGGAGATTTTGGTATAGGTTCTGATTCAGTCTAGGGTGGTGCCTGCAACTCTGCATTTCTAATACTCTCATGTGATGTTATTGCTGCTGGTGTATGAACAACAGGCCCTTGTGTAGAAAGGGCTGGGTAGATATTCATGTGGGTTTATGAATGACATCCTAGATGAGGTCTTAATAATATTGGCATACATTATTTCAAGATTGCTTTCCTATTTGATAAATAGTATCTTTTGCAATAGTAATAACCAAAGAAATACCATAGGAACCCACAGGCCTGCATTGACAGAAATAGTAAACCCTCTAGCTCTGAGCATTGTGAGAATACAAATAAGTAGCCTACTTGCTAATTCACTTATAAGTGTAGTAAAGCACTGTATATGACCATATCTTATATGGGTATATGAATAAATCAGCCTCAAACTCCACAAAGACAAGATATTTCAACATGCTTCATGCCAAATTACTTAAAAATTTTTGAAACATTTTAATTTATTTTTGAGGGAGAGAAAGGGAGAGAGAGAGACAGAGTGTGAGTGGGGGAAGGGAAGAGAGCAAGGGAGACACAGAATCTAAGGCAGGCTCCAGGCTCTGAGCTGTCAGCACAGAGCCCAATGTGGGGCTCGAACCCACAGATTGCAAGGTAATGACCTGAGCCAAAGTCGGATGCTTAACTGACTGAGCTACCCAGGCGAGCCCTCCCCCCTCCCCAATTACTTTTGATTAAAAAGCTTATTCAGGAGACAGATGCTAATTACCTTAGATGTGTTCCCTACAGCAGCCTTTGAGGAATCTAAAGTACAAGAGTTCAGCATCCATTGGGCAAGTCCAGTGATATTTTGTTTTCTTAAGCAGGAATTTTGAGTATGTTCTCCACAATGCTCAGATGGCAATTTCCAGTAGACGGTCAAGGTATTTAGGAAGATGGTCATGAGAATAACTTATTATACTCACAGTTTTATGGAAAGAGATTGTTGTATGATGTATAGCTCGGGATGGCACATGCTGAATCTGTTTTAAGCTGATGACATTTGTAATAGGCTCCCCTTTAACAAGTAGAGCATGCAGAAAAATAAGAAACGCAGTGAAATTACCCAGATAAAAGAAATCAAGCTTGGGGCACCTGGGTGGCTCAGTTGGTTAAGTCTCAGGAGTGATCTCACAGTTTGTGGGTTTGAGCCCCACGTCGGGCTCTGTGCTGACAGCTCAGAGCCTGGACCCTACTTTGGATTCTGTGTCTCCCTCTCTGTCTGTCCCTCCTCTGCTTGCACTCTGTATCTCTCTCAAAAATAAATAAACATTAAAAATGTAGAAAACTATCTTCATAAAAAAAAGAAATCAGGCTCTCATGGTTATAGAGAGGATTTGAGAACAGAGGGAGTGGAAAGCTGAGATGACCTTCAGAGGTCCCAATAGTTCAGAATAGCCCTTACATCATATACACTGCTCCACTGTCCCCATAATAACCCCAGTATTTGTCACACCAAAAACAGTTCTATAAGAATCAGGCTCTAACAGTTATTTATACTCACTTTGTTTTAGGTATTTTACATAATATTTCCTATTAATGCTCAAACTACCTTATAAGGTAGAACTATTATTATTATTACCATTTTGAGAAAAAAACTAAGGTCCAAAGTTATATACAGTGGATTCTTGAACAACATAGGTTTTAACTGTGGGGTCCACTTACACCCAAGTGTTTTCATTCACATGTGAAATTTGAGAAACTTAACAGAAGACGATGGGGGGAGGGAAGGGGAAAAAGAATTTCAAACATGGAGGGAGGCAAACCATAAGAGACTCTTAAATACAGAGAACAAACTGAGGGTTTGTGAGAAGGGGCGAGGGAGAGGGAAATAAGGGTAATGGGCATTGAGGAGTGCACTTGGGATGATTACTGGGTGTTGTATGTAAGCAATGAATCATGGGGATCTACTCCCAAAGGAGGCAAGAACACACTGTATATATAGAGTATATGTTAGCTAACTTGACAATAAACTATATTTTAAAAAAAAAGCTCCCACCAAACAACAGCAACAAAAAAGAATTTCACTTGTATTGGTCTCGAGTTTCTTGTAAAATAAATGAATTAACCCAGAAAATTAAAAACTCTTTCAATATTAGTCCTTTCCCAGTAAAACATCTTCATTGTATTTCACTTCTAATATTCAAAAGTGACAAAAAGATTAAGGATATTTATTTCACTGAGCTATTTTGATTAGCAAAGAAGCACTTTAAAGTCATTTTGAAAAAAAGTATGAAAGATTATACAATATAATAAAATGTTATAATGTATGGAATATGAACTCAATGTTGATTCAATATTGTCAAGATATTAGTTATTCCTAACTTGATTAACCAAGATTGGATTCAATGTAATCCCAACAAAAAAATCTGAAAAGTTACTTTGTTGGTATTGACAAACTGATTCTAAACTTTATATTGAGAGACAAAAGACACAGAATAATCAACACAATATTAAAGAAGACCAAAGTCAGAGGACTGACACTGTCAATGTACACTCATGTGGCTACAGGGGTTTGCCGGGAGTGTGCAGTGGAGACTGAATGAGAGTTAGGTGGGCAGTATGCAGTTACACAGATAAAGACTAGCTGTGTCAGATAATACTTTGTTGTGCGAGCTATCCCATGTACTGTAGGATGTTTAGTAACATCTCTACATCTCTAGTACCTCCCCAACTGTGACAATCAAAAATGTCTTCAGACATTGCCAAATGTCCCTTGGAAGGCAAAGTAACTCCAAGTTGAGAACAACATTTCTAAAGAAGTGAATGGAATAAGTGCCTCCAAACTAGAAGGTAGTTTGAGCTTGTGAAAAATTTAATTCCATGTGTGATGTCTGTGTTGCTGGTGAAACATCAGGCACATGTATTCTGATTGGATGGGCTTTCAGGGACTCAATGTTGGACAGTATGGACATCTAAAATGAAAATGAAAAGGTGGGGAGCCTGGGTGACTCAGTTGGTTAAGCACCCAGCTCTTGATTTCAGCTCAAGTCATGATCTTTTTGCTCATAACTTTGAGCCTCACATCAGGCTTTGTGCTGACAGTGCTGAGCCTGCTTGGGATTCTCCCTCTCTCTCTCTCTGCCCCTTCCATAATCTCTCTTTCCCACTCTCTCAAAATGAATAAAAACAAACTTTAAGAAAAAGAAAGAAAATCAAAAGACAACCTGTATTTTTTTTTTCCATTGGATAGTCTTTCCTGCTTTGTCAAAGATTAGTTGACCATATATTTGTGAATCCAATTCTGGGTTCTCTATTGTATAACATTGGTCTATGTGCCTGTTTTTGTGCCAATACCATACTGTGTTGAAGATTACAGCTTTGTAGTAGAGACTAAAGTCTGAGATTGTGATCCCCTCACCCCCACTTTGGTTTTCTTCTTCAGTTTTACTTTGGCTGATGGGGTCTTTGTGGTTTCATACAATTTTAGGGTTGTTTGTTCTAGCTTTCAAAAGAATGCTGGTGCAATTTTGATTGGAATTGCATTGAATGTGTAGATTGCTTTGGGGACGATTGTCATTTTAATAACATTTATTCTTCCAATCCATAAGCATGGAATGTTTTTTCCATTTCTTTGTGTCTTCTTTAATTATCTTCATAACCTTTCTATAGTTTTTAGGAAACAGCTCTTTTACATCTTCGGTTAAGTTTATTCCTAGGTATTTAATAGTTCTTGGTGCAATTGTAAATGGGATCAGTTTCTTTATTTCTCCTTCTGTTGCTTCATTATTCATGTATAGATATGTTGCTGGGAGAACTGGACAGCAACATTTAGAAGAATGAAACTAGACCACCTTCTTACACCATACACAAAAATAAACTCAAAATGGATGAAAGACCTAAATGTGAGATAGTAAACCATCAAAACCCTAGAAGAGAAAGTAGGCAACAGCATCTTTGACCTCAGCCACAGCAATTTCTTGCTCAACACATCTCCAAAGGCAAGGGAATGAACTATTGGGACCTCATCAAGATAAAAAGCTTCTGTACTGCAAAGGAAATAATCAACAAAACTAAAAGACAACCAATGGAATGGGAAAAAAAAATATCTGCAAATGGCATATCAGATAAAGGGTTAGTATCCAAAATCTATAAAGAATTCACCCAACTCAACACCCAAAAAATAAATAATCCAGTGAAGAAATGGGCAGAAGACATGAATAGATGCCTCTCCAAAGAAGACATCCAGATGGCCAAGAGACACATTAAAAGATGCTCAACATCACTTATCATCAGAGAAATACAAATCAAAACCTCACTGAGATACCACCTCACACCAGTCAGGGTAGCTAAAATTAACAATTCAGGAAACAACAGATGCTAGTGAGGTTGTGGAGAAATGGGTACCCTCTTGCACTGTTGGTGGGAATGCAAACTGGTGTGGTCACTCTGGAAAACAGTGTGGAGGTTCCTCAAAAAATTAAAAATAGAACTACCCTATGATACAACTACCCTAGGATAGAGGAGTGCTGATTGATAGGGGCACATGTACCCCAATGTTTATAGCCGCACTTTCAACAATAACCAAATTATGAAAAGAGCCAAAATGTTCATCAACTGATAAATGGGTAAAGAATATGTGGCTTATATATGCAATGAAATATTGCTTTGCAATGAGAAAGAATGAAATCCTGCCACTTGCAGCAATGTGAATGGAACTGGAGGGTATTATGCTGAATGAAATAAGTCAGTCAGAGAAAGATATCACATGTTTTCACTCATATGTGGCTCTTAAGAAACTTAACAGAAGGGGGAAAATAGTTACAAACAGAGAGGGAGGGAGGCAAACCATAAGAGACTCTTAAATACAGAGAATAAACTGAGGGTTGACGGTGGGGGAGGGGATGAGGGAAAAATGGGTGATGGGCATTGAGGAGGGCACTTGTTGGGATGAGCACTGGGTGTTGTATATAAGTGATGAACCACAGGAATCTACCCCCAAACCAAGAACACTCTATGTTATCCAATTTGACAATAAATTATATGTTAAAAAAAGGAAACTTTTGGGGCATAAAGATGTGTTCATTATTTTGATTGTGGTGATGATTTCATGGGTATATATAAATGCTAAAATTGATTAAATTTTATGCTTTAAATATGTTCAGCTTATTGTATGTTAATTAAATAAATATAAAATTTTTGTTTTATATAAAAAAGGGACAACCTATAGAATGAGAGAAAATATTTGCAAACCATATATTTGATAGGGGGTTACTATCCAAAATATGTAAAGAGTTCATACAACTCAATAGCACACAAAAATAAAAATAAACCAATCCAAATAAAAAATGGGTGTGAGGTACCTATTGTGGCCCAGCAGGCCAAAAATCCTCCCGCAGAGCGACCATTGATGGCCAGGCCTCCAGGACACAGAAGAATCTACATAAGCGACCATTGATGGCTATGCCTCTGGGGCGCAGGAGAAAAATTTGGGAAGTTGTGGAACAAGTTGAAAGACTGTGAAGCAACATTTGGCCTCCTGGGCTGCATATGTGGCTTCTATTTAACCTGTCTATGATTTTTCTCATTGCTTTGCAAAAGCAATGAAGGCATATAGCTTTAAGTTTTGAATCAACTTGGGTCAGTTAGTGACACCTGCTTTCCCTTACATTATTTCTGTTCCCAGCTTATTGCCTGCTGTTGGGGCAAACACAATCCTCTGTCTAAAATTAACCCCTTGAATGATAAGCGTCTTGCCCAGACATAACTGCTAAAGGGCCTTGAATAAAAGAAGATTCTTTGAGAGACAGACTCCCTCATTCCTGTTTTTTTACTTCTGTTCTCACAGCTGTTCTCTCTTCTGTGATAAAAAATGATCCTTCCCAGAGCATGTTTTTACTTTTTCAAGGACCATAAACTATGTAATCATTAAAGAAAAAAAAAATGTGTAATCCCCTATGGCATAAAAGACACTGACTTTCTTAGTAAAGTGTGGCTTTACCACCATTCACGTTGTCTGTCTTCTTTCTTTCCTATAGATAGTTCGCCGACACCAACCACCTACTCAGGGACCGTTCAACTGGGGGCTGGTCCCCCATCCTCCGGAGGTACCTAAACAGATATTTTTCTAAAGAAGATACATAAAAAGCCAACAGGCATATGAAAAGGTGCTCAGCATCCCCTATCATCAGGGAAATGCAGATCGAAAACTCAGTGAGATATCACCTCACACCTATCAGAATGGCTATTATCAAAAGGATAAGAAATAACTAGTATTGGTGAGGATGTGGAGTAAAGGAAACTCTTGTGCACTGTTGGTAGGAATGTAAATTGGTGCACCCACTATGGAAAGTAGTATGGAGGTTCCTCAAAAAATTGAAAAAAAAATTACTATGCAATCCAGCAACTTCATTTCTGAGTATTTACCTGAAGAAAATAAAAATCCTAATTTGAAAAGGTATATGTATCCCTATATTCATTGCAGCATTATTTACAATAGCCAAGATATGAAAACAACCTAAATGTCTATCAATGGATGGATGAATAAAAAAGATGCTTTGTATATACATATATATACATACATACATAAAATAAAATACTACTCAGCCATAAAAAATAAAATATTGTCATTTTCAACAACATGGATTGACTTCAAAGGCATTATGTTAGCATAATAGTGAAATAAGTCAGACAGAGAAAGACAAATACCATATGATATCATTTACTTGAGGAACATAAAAAGCAAAGGCAATGAACACACAAAACCAAACCAAACTCATAGATACAAAGAATAGATTGGTTGTTGCTAAAGGAAGGGGGTTGAAAGAGTGGGTGAAATGGGTAAAGGGGATCAATGGGTAAAAGCTTCTAGTTACACAATTATTAAGTCATGGGGATATAAATGTACACTATGGTGACTATAGTCAATATTATTGTATTGCAAATTTAAAAGTTGTTAAGACAGCAAATCTTAAAAGTTTTGATCACAAGAAAAAATTTTTTATAACTTTGTATGGTGACAGATAATAACTAGACTTATTGTGGTGATCAATTCACAATATGTGCAAGTGCTGAATAATTATGCTGTACACCTTAAACTAATATAACATGGGATGTAAATTATACTTCAATAAAAAAATTAAAGCAGAAAAGGATATCATGTTATTATTTGTCACTAGTGCATTTGATCCCACAGGAAAGGATGAGAGAACACATTTTCTTGCTGCAGAGCACCCATTCCTAGAAAGTAAGTAGACTCTTTTGCATCTACTGGCCTGACATTGGAAACATGGTCTCCTCTGAGGACTAACTGCTGTTAGTCCTGTGACTAACCTGCTGCTTCCTATCTGTTGGTTGAGCACTTCAGGTTGTATCACAGGAGATTATAAACTAATGATAAATCTTCCAAAATATCCAATTCTTCAAATTACTATTTCTTGGATTTATGTAGAAGCAACTAAGGAAACCTGTGAAAATAAATCACTAGATGAACATTGGACATTTAGCAAGCCATGGTTAGTGATTAGAGAGCACTCAGAGTAATGGGTACTAGAAGACTCTCAAAGCAACTCAAATTATATAAAACTCACGTTCTATGGAATGAAATGAGCTTTTCTCGTTTAAGACATTTCTAATTTACTGTTGTGAAATTATGCAAGTGTGAGAATTAGAGAGGAACAGAACAAAGCCCCTTCACTAAAGAGACCCAAACAGTAAATAATGGAAAGAGATGAAAAGTAATGAGAGTAATCAAAGCCTGTAGTTTTTCTCTGCATCACTGAGACTTGATCTATGTTCTTTTAAAATGTTTACTGAGAGATTTCCTGTGCCAGAGTTGAACCACATTCTTTACGATTTGACCCTGCACTAGTCTTTTAAAACTGCTCTTTAACTATAAATTAGTAATTAAACAACAAAGTAATAGAGTAGGAAAAAATTTAGGTCTTAACATACTTATATTAGTCTTAGAGTTCTGAGTCAGTTTATTTGATATAATGATTACTGACGCCTACTTTTGTACTTAGATGGAAGAGCCATAAAAATCACATGTAGGAACTTGATAAACTTGTCTCAAGCAGGACCTCAGAGGAATGAACAACAATGAGCCTTTCCAAATTAAACAACCGGGACCTTGCTTCCTTGGTATTAATTCTTCTGATATGAGTAAGACACAGGCCTCACAGCAGAATGGCAAAACTCTGAAAGCATAATCTTGAAGGACAAGAATAGAGCATACAGAAACATAAACCATAGCTCAGAGAACTCCACAAACTAAATATATGAGACTGTGGTAAATGATGAAAATGTCATTGGAAAATACTTGAAAAAATGCCTGGTGGAAGAGTCTAAAACTCATTTCCCCTGATACTATATAGAGATCTTCTTTAAAGAAGAAAGTAACTAGCTCAAGAAATCACCTGTCAGAAAATGATGAAAGGACAGTCTTCAGTGTGAGGACCTCCAGTGAGGATCAAGGACTCTGCACGGTTCGTCTTCCGGTCCTCCTGGGGTGGGGTGGGTGGGTAGGGGTACTTGTCACCCTTCTACCTATGGGAAGTGATTTATGCCTGACTGAATGCTAGACAGGGGAGCTGTCTGAAGCCTAAGTAGACAGTCATACAAGCCATGGCAGGGGCACTTCAATATAAATGTCTAGAGTTGGGGAAAAAAAATAGGTTTCAGACTCTCTAGAGCCCTGAAAGAGCCTTCTAAATCCTAATTACCAACTGCTTAGATCATTTAGATAGTGGGGTTCTTCCCCAAGGGAACACCAGAAAATTAAGGAGGTGAAAGCTAAATTTAAATCCTGCTACAGATCCACTTTTGGAAAACTCTGTCTTTGCTATGAACTCTCAGGTTTCATGGGCTGATCCACTCAATGATTTAAGAATAATGATATTAACAAAAACAGAGCAATCAGCTTTACTCAAACATTCAGAATCCAAGGATTGATGACATAATGACTTTGAAGCTTTCAGTCCTTGTTTACACAGCAAACAAGACTAGTATTCATGGCCTTTGGAAAGATGCTCTTTAATTTTTGACACTGAGTGCATCTGATACAAATAGAAAACCTTGAGAAAGTATGTGTCTGCCTCCTTAGAGGCCACCACTCATGAGGTAAACACTGAGAGTCTCCTTTGTTGTCCTTGCTGGGTCTGTCCATCACAGCTACCCTTGCACACACCCAGCCCAGCCAGTGGCCCTCTGACTTCAGATGGATCTGCAGTCACCTCAGAAACTTCAGGGTCACCTAGCGGTTAGCTCACTGGGTCCCTCTGTGCCCTGATGCCATTCTCCTCTGGCTCATGTAAGTGTCCTGTGGTTAACAAGACTTTTACTCTACATGGACACTTGAAACATCTCTCACCTGGCTCACCGCTGCCTCCTGGTCTGGTATCAAAAGCAGCCTCTCCAGTAGCACTGCAGACCACCACTTATTCTGAAAATCAATCTGACATCTAAAATGTGTATATTCTGGGGCACCTGAGTGGCTCAGATGGTTAAGCATCTGACTTCAGCTCAGATTATGATCTCATAGTTGTGAGTTTGAGCCCTGCGTCAGCTCTGTACTGGGAGTCTGGAGCCTGCTTCAATTTCTGTGTCTCCCTCTCTCTCTGCCCCTCTCCTGCTCATGGTCTCTCTCTCTCAAAAATAAACATTAAAAATTTTTTTAATAAATTAAAATTTTAAAAATACACTAAAATGTGTATATCTTATAGTGTTCTCGTGTGTGTTCTGTGGTTTTTTATATCTTAACTGAAAAACAAGCACGATGCCAACATCTACATTAGGAAGTATTCATAAATCGAAGCTTGTTATCTAATGAATTAGTCATGGCTTTAATAGTGCCCAACACAGGGCCTTGAACATGGTGATGGGAAACAGATATACTGACATGAATGAAATGAAGATGCTGAATGATTTTCATTCATTATTAATCATTTCATTCATTATTAGGTGGGCCATATTTAGAGTAATTGCCAAATTATAGAATTATTCTCTTATCAACTTTGTTACACTCATTCCTCGATGCCCGGAGCAGAATTCTTAAAATGTGAAAAAGGTGCATGTACTGGAGGAGGATGAAAGACTTCCTCTATTTGTTCCTCCAAATGGCTAAATGTACTGGGACCAAGAGCTGGGAATCTAAAAACACTTCCTTCAATATACACTAAGCAAAGCAACATTAAAATTTCATTAAGCATAAACACTCCTGCTGCAGCAATTAAAAAAATATTAAAAATTGTCAGGCAAACAATTACCAACATAATGCAGTAAAAAGATTACATACCCAGAATCTTGGATCAGGTCCTGGATGCAGTCCTCATAAGCCAGGAGATATTGGGCAAGTCACTGAATGTTTCCAAGTTTCAGTGTCCTCTTCTGAAAAAAATGTAGATGTTAACCTCATAGGATTGCTGTGAAGAGTAAATGTGACAATAAATTTAAGAACATTTTCTGAGTGCTATTCAAATGGTCTCATTTTAAAACTTATTGCTTTTAGAGCTATGTAAATTGTGTGTTGCAGCTCTTAAGAATTCTTTACCATGTGTGTAGGGTTCAGAGAGCCCGGATTCATATGATGCTGATTCACAAATGTTAGCCATATCTAGCTTTGGGACAGCTCTGGGAGTGTGTGGAGGTAAGCACCTCCCTTCCCACATGCTGCCGCCGCTGCTGCTGCTAGTAGATTTCATCTGTTCTTCCTCCCATTTCTCTTCAAAACTCCACCGCCACCCCACAGACCATACTTTGCACTTAAGTAGATTCAGTACTGTTTTGTAGTTGAGCTCCATAGTTAAGCACTAAGCATAATTAAGCTTACATATGACAAAGTCTTGCAATTTCCAAAGCACTGACAGATGTACATTTGAAGATCAGTATATTTGGAAATTGAGGACTATTTGTACAATTCCTGTGTAGACCTAGCATGATTTGTTCTAAATTAGATAAAGAATATTAGTAGCTAAAGGCAATACCCTGACTGATGTTTAAAGCTATGAGTAGTAGTCAAAGCATAAAATGTGATTCCATTTATACTTCTGCTGCCAAAGCTTAATTGAATTAGAAGTAGAACAGAGATTCCTCAATCTGATAAAAGTTACCTATTAAGCAACCTACAGATAAACATGGTGAAATACGAAATATATACCCCCTAAGTCAAGAAAAAGACAAGGATATCCACCTATCACATTCTACTCAGTCTTGTGGTAGAGGAAAAAAGTCAGGAAACAAAAATGAAAATCATGAAAAAGAAATGAAAATTATAAAGATCAAAAAGGAAGACTTAAAGGTATCTTTGTTTGTAGATGATGATTGTGTACATAAAAATTCAAAGGAATTCATATGATGGAACTTTCTAAGGAGGTTAAAATGTTACATATTTTTATCTAGATGGTGGTTATACAGATATATACACATATAAATAGTCACTCAGCTCTCCACTTAAGATTTATATTTTACTTTATATAACTTATACCTCAAAATAAGCTATAAGGATTTAAAGATAATTTATACTTACCTATAAACACTGATATTTTTTAATGTTTATTTATTTAAGAGAGAGATTGAAGGAGAGAGAGAGAGAGAGAGAGAGAGAATAAGCATGTGCTACCAACAGAGGGGAAGAGAGAGAAAGAGAGAGAGAGAGAGAGAGTGAGGAGTGAGAATCATTAGCAGGCTTTGTGCTGTCAGCATGAAGCCTAATGCAGGGCTCAATCTCATGAACCGTGAGATCATAACCTGAGCTGAAATCAAGAATTGTATGCTTACCTGACTGAGCCATCCAGGTGCCCCTGATTTTTTTTAAGTTTGCCCAGGATTTCAAAATGGTTATGGAATTAATAGAACTTTTAAAATGTCAAAGTATGCTGCACATATTGCACTTTTCTGCTAGGCTGGGCTAGTATCATCCCTGGCAAGATACTAAAACTACTGAATAAAATACACTTTTAAATCAGTAGTACTTGATTAATTTCCCTGAAATATCAATATCATTACTAAAATCTTCCAGGATTTTGTAAGATTTGATTCCTTAAATACAGTTTTAAAGCTTAACTTAAGGAGGGAGAATAACCCTCATATATTTGACTTTTTATGTCCTTTTCTGGTCCTTCAATGACCAAAGAGAATTTTAAACAAGTTATGCTTCATGTTTCCTGGCTTAATAAAAAGCTATAATTTTTATTATCCAAATTAAGAAAAATTATACTAATTAAAAGCTATTAATTTTAAAATGTCTATGTCTATCTGTCTGTAGGTCTCCTTAGAACCTTTCCTAACTTTTATAGCCAAGAGATTTAAATCAATTAAATACTAGAACCAAATTAGGTAAGGAAAAACTTATTTTGCAAAAATAAAATCACTTCCCAATATGCTTGACAGAAACAGCTATTCATTTTCATTTGTGTTCCACTGAAGACATAACTGAAATCTGTCCAATGGTTTATTTCCAACTGGTCCACTATGGAATTCTTCAGAATGTTTTAAGATTGGCTGTAGCTAGAGTTCTGACTTCCATTTGGAACCTGCTCTCCTTCACTGTTTGGAGGAGGTTTTGGTTTCGGCATCTTACTAAGAATAGTTGCCATCTCTTTTCTCTCATCAAAATTCTTCCACTGCTCACACAGTTTTAAAATAGCCCTGATTATTTCCAAAATCTTCTCCATATCCACAGAAAGTTCCACAAACTACTGTCTGGCATCTTTCTGCTGTACAACATAGGCTACATGTAGACAGGCTAAAGCTATCATGAAAAGAGGATACAGAAGGCAAAGATCCGTTCTGTAGGTATCATTTACTATCCTCCATGCAAGGGGAAGCAACATGTCTTCTTGGCCCATGTCCTGCACATACTGGAGAAAAGTTCTATAAAGATGATACACTATCAAACAACACTCCATTAGTTTTAAAAGACAGAATTCACATTCTAATATATGGTTCATCCTATAAGAAATTCCTTTGGAAAGGCATATGAAAATCTAGTTTTTAACACAGAAGTAGCAGCAGCAATCAATGTTGTATTTGAGACTACTCCAAATTCCTCTACTTTGGATGCCAAAAACACACATCCAGGAGCCATTAATACAGAATCTATACTTTTCAGAGAATACCTGGCGTAGAATCTCTTGAAATAGACTGTAGCAGTGGCAATAACTTGTCTTAATTTAAGATGTTCACCCAATGCTTGAATAACATTTGTAAAAAAAATATTTGTAATTTCCAATACTCTTCTTCTGAAAGAAACTTTAAGTCCTTCTGGCACTCCCTCAACAGATCTTGTTTATCCAAAATCCTTTGCAAATAATGGGATAATGGGAGCTCTGCCAAAAGTTCCCTGCCAAAAAAAAAAAAAAAAGCACCAGCCAGCGGAGCGGGCCATAGATCCAGCCCGCCCGGTAACTGCGCGCCTGGGTCTAATAGGTTCGGCTCCGCTCCGCGGCGGCTACCTGTTTATTGTTATTTTCAACCAGTAAATTTTGGGATAATTTGTTATATAGCGATAGATAATATCTGTCTTCTGGGTTAGTGGTTATATTTGAGAAGTATACTTCACACCTATAAATGATTGAAATGTTTGTTTATATCTTATGTTATAATCTGGAAAACCAGTATTGAGTGCAGTGTATAAGGCATTATTTAAATTAGAACATATTTAGGCCTGACAGTAAAAAGCTCAAGCAATAATACTATTAAACTATTAAGTTTCTAGTTGTCTCTTTTCACTTTTGGACGCAAATAAACACAGTCTCTACATGTTCAGAAAAGGTTTTCTATAGGGTAAGAGAACAAATTACTAAGTAAGAATGAAAGCATCATAATAAAGTTACTTTCTGGGGAAATTTTCCTTACTGGCAAATCAAGGCACAAAGATGGAGGACCCCACTTGGCAAAGTGACATGAAGACAAAGAAGTAGAAGGAAACTGCCCTTTCTCCAGGAAAATCTCTTAGCCTCTAACCAATGATGTTGGGCTCATTATACTAATTTTGTTCTTACGAACTACATTTCAAGTCCCTATAAATCGTTTTCTTGTTTATGCTTCTGAAGCACCAAGAAGTCAGGTGCTCACTCAATAATAAATGTCTGGTTAGAACACTGTCTCTATCACCACAGCTGCCTCCCTAGTCACCTACTTGTGCTTGTGGGCCCCTCACTTTCAGCTTTCAGAGCTAGTTACAGTTGTTGTTGTTGTTACAAGACACAAATCCTTCTACACACACTGAATGATCACACTAACAGTGCATGGTAGTCTTCCTTTTTGCTTTCAGTGAACTAAGAAATTTAATTCTCAGCATAATGCCATGCTTTGCAGCCCCTTTGCAAAAGGGCTTTCAGAGTAACCCTTCTGGCATTAGCAGCACAGATGTTTCCAACTCCATGTGTCTCTCTTTAGTGCGTCTTCTGCAGCCTTTCTATTCAGTCCATAATTTCAACAATAAGTTTGTTAAATGAGCCTTTCAAAATATGTGATAATGAATAATTTTCAGTGATTTGAATTGTAAGTACTAGGAACAAATAAGCACTTGTTAATGGATATTGTAAGAATTTCCTCTCAAAAGATCATTAGTATTTCCCTCTAATACTTGTGGTTTTCTCAGAGCATCCATTTTCTCTGAAAACCAAGGAAACGTTAACAAGAACAGGAATAAATACCTGAACAAGCAGGGTGCTGCTCTCTTTGACCACAGGCATGTTCTTGGTGCCTTTTGCACACATAGTGTGTCCTTGTGTGAGAATACACACCTTAGGGGGGAAATGAACAAGTATGGATGGTAATATGCAGTGGGTGGAAATTATTCTTAAGCTGACAAAGTTTAGATTCAACCATAAAACCCTTAATTTCAGGAAATACAAAAAACAGAAGCTTTTTATGTCAGGAGAGAATTTTATAAGTAAGAATAACAGTGGGAATTAATGCTTAATCATAATAACAATTGTGACAGTAGTTCTTAAAAATCATGGAAATAACATGCTCCTTGCCCCCAAATTTGAAGTCCTTTCTGCACTAAGTGGAAGTGAGACCATTTTACTTCAGTAAGATGAAGTAACTCTGGAAAGATTTCTTTGTTAAACAAAGGAACTTTGGAAAACATAAGATGGGGGTAGAATTATCTAGGGGATAAGGTTTGGGGACTGTAAGTACACATTGCTATGTTAATAAAGCTAAGTCACTCACATTCAGCTCCAGTTGGAGTTTTGACAGTTGACATGAAAAGAAACGAGCTGGGGCCAAGGGAAGAGGAGGTGAGGGTCACAGGGAGAGTGGTACTGAGGGGAACACGCAACAGAGGTGATGAAAAGCAGATTTGTAGATACAAAAAAAAAAAAAAAAAGGAAAACCTAATGGGGAGATAGGAGATGCCAGATTGAGGGACATTTTTGGTCACTGGAAACTTTGGCTCAGTGGTGCCAAGGCTGGACAGGGGTGGTGGTGGCAAGGGGACAGGTGTCAGAGGATTTCAGTCTGTGACCTCAGGACAGGCGCCTCTCTCTCATCGCCTCCTCAGCCAAGAACCCAAGGGGTTATCTAAGCACGATCTGATCTTGCAGTGGGAGCGTTATGCATTTCGTTCTTGCTTTGATCCGAGAGATTAGTGTGCTCTTCACCATGAAGAAGGTGGGGACAGACAGGATTTAGAGGAAACCCTGGGGACCCGCCTATCAGATGCTATGCCTGGAGGCAGAGAGCATTCTTGCTCCCTACCCCCACCCCCATAAAGTGAAACTGCAGAAAGCCAGGACAGGAACCAGCTCCCAGCCTGAGTCTGCACAAGGACACTCTATAGCAGACACACAGCCTGGGAGACAGCTCTTGGGCCCAGAGCCTTTTAGGGTTTTGTGTGTTACCAGGCAGTCTTGGTCACCATGTGATACCTCTTCTCAGACTTTTCATCAGCCAGTTAGTCAACACACATCGAATAACCACAGAGTGTACAATCAGTGCTAAGTAATCATTTCTTTCTGCTTTATATGGCTTTTCCTAAGTGCACAGTGGCCAGAGAATCTTTCTTTATACGACTTCAAGGGTGCCATTATAATAGAAGTTGCCTCTGAAAATGCAGCAGTTAATGTCATATAGAGCAAAATGAAATGAAAAGAACAAGTAAAGGTTTGGGCATTAAAACTAGATTTCAAATCTGCTTGATTTGAGAGATATTGGATCAGCTGCTTGACCTCTGAATGTTTTCCCCTCATTTGTAAAAGTAAGATACTGTTGTTGATGAAGATGTTGATCCCTAACTCCTGGTGTTATGAATAACACATAAAGTGTGAAGGGTAAAGTGTGTGTCAGCTGTTCTTGCTGTGACTCAGGGTTGGAGTCCTTGGTCCCATGAAAGCCTAGATCTGCTATTTCTGGCCCATAGCAGGGCTTCCTGGAGTTGAACATGACAAGTTTTCTGTGAATTTTGTGGGTGCAGACAACCTTAGGTCCAAGGAAAGCCATCTCAGGACCCCACTAGTAACCCTGATGGATGGTAGGGGCTTCTGTGCAGAAGTTGTGGGGCAGGATCATGCTTAGTGTCTTGCAGGCTTTTGCAAAATAAGCTCTACGTTAGTTTTTAGAAATTACAAACTGCTGCAGATAAATTGAATAAATTTGATAAATTGAATGAGAGGAAAACACACTATTTAAAGACTACCAGGTATTTTCTTCTTCAATGAGAGGTAAAGTCTGAATTAGTAATTTTTCTGTTTGAGACTTATTCTCAAAACAACAACAACAAACAAACCCAAAAATCTTCTCCATAAATGAAGCCAAGATCCTACTCTGAAATGGAGTTTAAGACAATGCAGAATTTTGCAGTTTTCTACAATAATGCCAAGGTGGTCTTTACAGTGGGTAGAATTGCGTTTCTTCATTGATTCATTGATTCATTCACTTATTCATTTAACTAGGATGCTCTGAGCTACTACGTGCCCACCACTCCTTTGTGTCCTGAGTGCTGCCCTCATGGACCTCATTCACAATCTAGTGAGGGGAGCAGACACCAATCAGACAATCATGTCACTCATGCTGGGTACTGTGCAGTCAAGGGGTTGCGTGACAGGGGATGGGCCTGGTCTTGAAGCCTTCCCTGAGTCAATGACTTTAAGCTAAGATCTGCAGCATGGGTCAGACTTATATAGTCACTGAGTACTCACTTCAGCAGCATATAGACTAGCACTGGAACAATACAGCGAAGATTAGCATAATCCCTGTATTAGAGTGACATGCACCTAGTGACATGTTCTATATTTTTGCATGACAACACAAATGTATTTAGTGCTATTCAGTTGTATACTTAAAATGGTTAAAATGGTACATTTTATGTTGTGTCTATTTTACTATAATTAAATAGAGGCGGATGGTGTTGAGAAGGCTCTGCTGCAAGCAGAAGGAATAGCAAGTAGACGTGTCTAGTGAGACATTTGAGAGCAAAGCCTGCAAAGCAGGTCTGTCAAGATTTGAGGGAGATGGTGTGTGGCCCAAGATGAAGGCGGAGTTGCAGGCAGAGGCCATGTCAAACCTGGATATTGATGATGATCTGCGTCATGAAACCAGTCGGAGATCGTGGAGGGCTCTCATCAGGGCAGTGATGTATTTGTATTTAAAAAAAAAAAAAAATCACCCTGGTGCTGGGAGCCGCACCGGCCTTGCTGGATGACATGGTCACAGTAAGGAAATGGTAGACGTAGCACGGCTCCTGCCACAGGGGCGGAAGCTGGCATCTCCTTCTGTTAACTCATTGCTCGTGTAAAACTAAGCCTGTTGCTATTGATTAGGCCTCACAATGTTCCAAATCAGACCGATATTCCCCAGAAACCTCATGGGAGGAAGCATATTCCCACCTCTATGAAGAGGAAGTTAAACAAGACACTGCAGATGTTTGTCGGAAAGGCTCTTCTATTGAGCTTCACAAACTTAAGACATGGAAATAAAGGGGGTTAAAGAACACAAAGATAATGTTTACCCTGGCCGGGAGATAGAAAGCCTAACTTAGGAAATAGAAACAAACAAGAGCCAGGCACAAGTTACTGCGCATACATATGCTAATTTGGTGCCCATTGTGAGGATAGGTAAGAGTAGTTACAACTTAAACTCTTATGCAAAGGCCAGCTGGTTTAGGGGCGCCTATGGCGCTTACACCTTCAACATCAAAGAACAAGGTTGACAAAAGGTTTACTTACTAACCATCTCCAATGTATTCTTCTTCTTGTGAGCCAAGTAGAATGCCTCCTAGCCCTGTCTATGACTGAATTTTAGCATCATTGTTATAAAATGTGTTTGCTATCTTGCTTCTCACTGAAAACATCCTGCTATCTTCTTAGTTGTAAGATTTACTACCGGTTCAAACAAATGTGTATGTTACCTGCTTTTCACTGAGAATATCCTGCTATCCTATGATGTGTAAGTTACCTCATTGTAATTAGAATAGTTTTGAAGAAATACCTCTGTAAAACCTGTTTCTGCATCCTTTTCAAAGCATCTTTATCACTGAGAATTATTTGTAAAAGTTCCACCTTTTGATGTGATAAGTCTTTAAATAAAGGCCCAAAACCTGGCTAGGGAGGAGATACCGGAGTTAAGGAGGAGTAAGATGGAGATATAAGAAGATACAGGAGATACAGGAGATGGAATAAGAATGCCAGGCTGGACCAATTAAGAAACTGCGCTGCCTGAGTGTCTCTTCTTTGCTTCTCGTCCGTCCGCTGCTACCCCTTCAGGGAGCCCTGGACCCGCCGGAGCGGGCCTCCAGCACCCTGGGGCACTTGGATGGCTCAGTCAGTTGAACGTTAACTCTTGATTTCAGTTCAGGTTATGATCCAGGGTCTATGAGACCGATGTCAGAGTCAGGCTCTGTGCTGAGCGTGGAGCCTACTAAAGATTCTGTATGTGTGTGTGTGTGTGTGTGTGTGTGTGTGTGTGTCCCTCCCTTTGCTTGTGCTCTCATGCTTTCTCTCTCAAATTACAAAACTAAATAATTAAAAATCACCTTGGACTAGGATGGAGACCAAGTGAAGGGGCAGTGGATGAGGCTGATCGGTTAGGGAATGGTCAATGTTTTTCAGGAGAGAGATACCTACTGCCAATTGAATTAGGGCATTAGGGATGGAAAAAAAGTGAATAGATTTGAGAAAATTCAGAGGACATATGGCTGCACTGGGTGGGTTGCTGAGGGGTGAGGGAAGGTGACCCAAGAGAGATTTCTAGTTTCTTGATAGATGGTGGTGCTGATGACTGGGACAGGAAGCACAGAGACAAGGAGTTTCTAGAGGTGGGTCACAGTTCTTATTTTTGACATGATGAGTCTGTGGAACTTTGCTGCTGCCAGTACAACAGACCAGGAGGTCCTCCACATGGGCATTGATCCAGGGTTCACTGAGGCACACACTAATTTCTGACAGTCTTCAGTGACACTGCCTGATCATAGCACAGTGCTGTTCCCTGAGGCATATCTGTCACATGCCTCACACCACTGAGAAATACTTGATGAGAAGTATCATGACCACTCCCAAGAGAAAACAGATGGAACACCCAGTCTGCCTCATGCAGCAGGTGTTATGCCCAGATTTTAATATCGCCCCCTAAAACCAGAGATTACCTGGGAGACCGAATCACGCATGCAAAAGCAAAGGGCTTTATTACGAATTTAGGCCTAATCAGCCTAAATTCGGGCTCACAAACTTTAACAACACAGTGGATCCACGTGGAGTGAGCCCCGAACAAAGGCAGGGTAAGGCTTTTATGAGTTTGGGAAGGGGGAGTTACAGGAAATAGTGACATAGGTACAGTGACCCAATCATAATGGTACAACAGTGTTGGCAGCAGCTCTAACCATACACGCTGTTCAGAGCGTTCGTTACTGTTGGCGGGACCCAATTACAACATTTAGGGTATCTTTGAAATTAACCAATTACAGAGCGAGTTCAGGGTCTTGTTTGGTGACTATGGGGTTAACTTTAACACTAGGTAACAGGGTCTTATCTAAAGTTCCCCTCTGCAGGTCTCACCCTTAGGAATGTGGGGAGAGGTCGCTGGGCTTTCCTGATTGGATACCGCAGTGGTCTGCTTTTGCTCCGGGCAACGGATGACAGCCAAATGGCCAAATGGTTCTGAAGCGACTGACCTTAGGCCTTCTAGTTTAGAGGGGAAACAAAGCCTGTCATGGTGTCTGTTTGGTTCAGCCTTACAGTTCCAATGCCAGGGGACATGTTTTTACATACCTGTGTACCATCTGTTTTGTCATTTGCTAAATATATTTAAAAATATGCTCACTTTCTTTTACTTAAATAAATGCATTTTTAATGAAAATAACTTTATATTTCTCAATCAGGTTATGTATACACATCTTTTAAAACATTTTGCAAAAAGCCTTTGACCAGGGGTACCTGAGAGACTCGATTGGTTAAGTCTGACTCTTGATTTCAGCTTAGGTCAGGATCTCATAGTTCCTGAGTTTGAGCTCCACTTTGGGCTCCAGGTTAACAGTGTGGAAACTGCTTGGGTTTTCTTTCTCTGTCCCTCCCTTTCTCATGCCCTCTGATGAGGGAGCATAATGCAGGCTGAGGGCAAAGTACAAGCTAGCACTGACACCCCACCCCCACAAAGTGGGATATGTGTAATACTTCTCAGAAGCTCCTGCCTGTACAAGTGATAGGGAAAAATCAGTTATAAGATGGCCAACAGGACTATAAGGAAAACTCCTGTCCCTGATCAAAGATTCCTCCTTCCAGTTTCTTCCCACCCTGCTAGTCATGAGCATTAATGAGGAATGTGGAAGTAACGGGCTATAAATTGTTACCTCTGTTGATGCTCTGGGCTCAAATATCTGGAGAATGATCTCCTCTGAGCCCACCAGCGTAAAATAAACCTCCTGCCTTCCAAGATCTCCGAGTGCCTTGGTTCTTCTGCCTGGTGATCCAGACCAGATTCTGTAACACAAGAACCAAGGAAAGGACAGAAAACAGATAATTAAACCATTAAGAGTCTCCATCAATTTACAAATATATTAGTACAATTACCCCCCTCCCCCTCCAAGAAAGGTCACAATCTTATCAATAGCTTAAAGTCCAGGAACTCCTTTCTGTCATATATTAATACTTTGCTGGAGGGAAAAACAACTTTAGCCTGACTATAGCTAGGCTTCCAGAAATCTGTGAGTCCATATGAAAATCTCTTTGGAAACTCCCTTCAAACTTAACCTCCAAAGCATATAACCAGTGTAGCTCTTTTTTCCCTTGGGTCCTGTCCCCATGCTTTAATAAAATCACCTTTTTGCACCAAAGACTTCTTCAAGAATTCTTTCTTGGACATCAGCTTTGAGCCCCACCATTACCCCAAAACCCTATCACTCTCTATCTCTCAGAATAAATAAATAAACTTACCCCCCTGCTCTAGTTCTTGAAATAAATAAATAAACTTAAAAAAAAAAAAAGGCTTTGGGGCACCTGGGTGGCTCAGTCGGTTAAGTGTCCAACTTTGGCTCAGGTCATGATCTCACAGTTTGTGAGTTCGAGCCCTGTGTCAGGCTCTGTGCTGACAGCTCAGAGCCTGGAGCCTGCTTCAGTTTCTGTGTCTCCCTCTCTGCCCCTCCTCCGTTCACACTATCTCTCTCAAAAATAAACATTACAAAATATTTTAAAAAAGAAGCCTTTGATCACCATGGGTCTGACTGCCACATAGTAGGCACTGGTGAAAAAGAAACAAAAACGGAAAATACTGGTCACCGATTGCAGTCAAGTAAAAAGACCTCGTCCCCCAAAGATTCTAAAAACTGCACCACCTGCCTGGGAATGAACAGGGCTTGTAGGAGCCAGCCCATATTTCTTGCTCTGGTGTGCTAGCTGAACTTCAAGGAGGTATCTGAAGAGATGAAAATTTTCTCCTTGAGAGGAACGTAATATATTTGGGGACCAGCCGAAAACAAATGATCTTTAAAATATTGACTCCTTGGCAGAAGTTCACAGGCAGGGGTGTCTAATCTGTTAAAGTCATCACCTCAAGAAGTGTCCTGAAGTGCAGTGCACTTATAAACAGCGCTCCATCTTACTCACCTGCCTCTTTATCTCTCAAGAAAGCAGGATGTGTGGGATCTAGAATTCTTCCTATCTCCATTTATCCCAGTTGCTCCAGCATGCATGATTCTGATAGGGGAAAGTCTGTTATAAAATGGCTGACAGGACTGATAGGGAAATTCCTGTCCCTGATCAAAGACTCCCTCTTCTAGGTTCTTCTTCCCACCCTGAGTGTCATGCACCAAATTATTACTAATTAGGAATGTGGAAGTAACAGACTATAAATTGTTCCTTTTGCTTATGCTTATGCTCAGACCTCTGGAGAGTGAGTGATCTCCTCTGAGGCCACTGGTGTAAAATAAGCCTCCTGCCTTCTAAGATCTTGGAGTGCTGCTTGGTTCTTCTGCTGGGTGATCCAGACCAGATTACGTAACAATTCTAATAAAAAACTTCATCGTGAGGGCACCTGGGGGGCTCCGTTGGTTGAGTGTCGGCTCAGGTCATGATCTCACAGTACACAAGTTTGAGCCCGATGTTGGGCTCTGTGCTCAGAGCCTGAACCTGCTTCAGATTCTGTGTTGCCCTCCCTGCCTGTGCCCCTCCCCTACTCTTACTCTGTCTCTCTCAAAATAAATATTTTTAAAAAAACTTAAAAACCTTTATTTGAACGGTAACATTTCTAAGACTATAAATTCCAAAGGTACAAAGAAAGAAAAGAGAAAAATATCCTGATTAAACCTCAGTTGAGAAGAGCAGCCCCCTTCTGGCAGATGCACTGTGACCACAGTTCACACGTGAGGAACTTCAGCAGGGGCTAACGCCAGTGTGGAGGTCAGAAGTCAAGGTGACCTTGGCTCTGAACAGACTCTTGCTATAACAGCTTAAACCATACCCTTCCAGTGTCACCTCTTGTCAACAGGCCTCCTGCCACAGCAGCAAGTAGTAAGCATGAATTGCTCCCTGCCCTGTTGGGACTGCACTTGGGGGTATAAACACAAGTACAAAGAGAATGGAGGGGACTATGCATTTGATCAAGAAGAAAAGTGATCAAGGAGATAAGGCAGTTATGGAAAAAGTACATGGTGGTCTTTAATGCTAAAATGTTAATAGCTAACATTTTTTGCAGACTTTTGATGTTTCAGCGCTGTTCAAACACTTTGCTGATGAAATCTTCACAGCAGCCCTAATTTTATTTTTTAAAAAATTTTAATGTTCATTTATTACTGAGACAGAGAGAAACAGAGCATGAGTGGGGGATAGCAGAGAGAGGGAGACACAGAATCTGAAGCAGGCTCCAAGCTCTGAGCTGTCAGCACAGAGCCTGATGGTGGGCGGGGCTCAAACCCATAAACTCTGAGATCACGACCTGAGCCGAAGTCGGGCACTTAACTAACTGAGCCACCCAGGCACCCCAAGAAGGTACTTTAGAGATGAGGAAACTGAGGCTCAGAGAGGTAAGGGACTTGCCTGAAGCCTTCAGTTTGGACTGCACAGCCCAGGACTCTTACCTGGCAGCTTTGGGACTGGCTGGCCTCTGCAAGCCCAGACCACGTGGGACCATTGGAGAGTCCTGATGCATATTAGCATGGTAATGAGTCTGAGAAGTTCAGCAGTAAACACTTGTAAGGATGCAGGTCTGAACCAAACTGACTCTAATCATTAGACAATAGAAGGGCACACATTGCCCAAGGCAAGAGGGACCACCTTTGTAATGCCCATTCAGGAAAGGCCAGCTAACACCTTTAACATTTCTAAGGGCAGGCCTAAAAATGGAGGCTAAGACTAGTCACACCCTACGTGAGGGTCCTAGGCCCACTCTGTAATTGGTTAACACTGTAACTGTTGTGATTGGGTCCTGCCAAAAGTAACAAATACTCTAGGCAATGTGAATGGTTAAACCTGCTGTCAATAATATTGTATAATAATAATTGGATCACTGTACCTATGCCACAATTTCCTGTAACTCCCCCTTCCCAAACTCATGAAAGCCCTACCCTGCCTTTGTTCGGGGCTCTCAGCATGGATCCACTGCGCCGGTAAAGTCGTTGAGCCCAAGTTTAGGCCCCAGTGAGCCTAAGCCTGTAATAAAACTGCCCTTTGCTTTTGCATGCGTGACTCGGTCTCCCTGGTTGTCTCTGGTTTGGGGGGCAATATTAAAATCAGTTGTGTGGAGGCGCCTGCTCCGAGTTCTCTCTGTGCACTGTGGCAGAGGCATGCATTAGCTTTTACAGATATTTAAAAGGAAGAGCATGTCTCTTCCACAACCGAAGTGTTTCTGTGGATGGCATTGGACAGGGAGAAGTGTTTTTTATTGAATGCTTAGATTTTTTTAAAATAAGTGGGTCAAGTACACCAGCCACCTCCAGAACACCAATGAGTGCTCCAGATGCTGCTAAGGAGGGTGATACTTGACTTGATTGACTATTCACATAGATAACAAAAGCTTGAAGTCGGAGTGCCACATCGCTGTTGGTCTTCCCTTGGGTGTTCTGGGTTGTGTCGTGCTGAGCGAAACAGGTGGTT
>PISW01009447.1:0-38823 GCA_004023785.1 Mungos mungo
CCTGGGCTCCTGACCGGACAGCACACCAGCCGCCGCTCCCACCGCCGCAGCCCTTCTCGGGACCGCCCCGCCGCCCTCCCTCTTATAAGGACGCTAGTGATTACACGGGACTCAGCTGGAGACTCTAGAACACTCCGGCAGGAGCCTCAAACCGACCACACCTGCGCCCCCTTCCCACCCCCGCCCCTCCCCAGGAGAGCGTCTCCAGGGCCGCCGGGAGCAGGGGTGGGCGTCGGGCGGGCAGTGTTCAGGGACCACAGGCAGGGACCTGGCGGAAGGGTGGGGAGTTAGCCTTCCCTGCGATGCAGACATAACGTCCCGGACGAGGCTGCGTCCAGGCCCAGGACGCTCGCTCTGTCCCGACCCCCGAGGAGACCGGGCCTCACGCAGAGGCTGATTGTGTCACACGACCTCCAGTCGGTCTCACGTGTTTGGGCCCGTGTTGGGCCGGGTGTGAAGTGAGCACAGAGCGTGGGCAGGGGATGCCCTGTTTCTCGTGTGCTCTGCTCCTTGGGGTCTGTGGGGCGAAGCCGGAGCTGCCCCCAGCTGGAGGCCTGGAGCGCCTGTGCTGTTTTGCTGATGCCCGCCCCTCCCCAGCTCACCTTCCCACGGCAGAGCCGGACCACTGGTCTTAGTGTCACCCGAAACAGACACTGCTTGGTGCTGGAGAGGCTCAGAGCCGGTCCTCGGTCCGTCGCTGGGACCCACCTGCCCAGCACCCCGTCCTCCCATCCCCCCTTTCCCCTCCACCCTCCCCCCTGCTCACCCACGGGAGCCGCTGCCCAGGTCACCCGCCTGACCCGCCAAGTCCCTCCTCCCCCTGCACGGTGCCCCCCTCCTCCTGCGGAGCCTCCTCACGCCTCACGTCCCACGAAGGCCTCCTGCTCTCCTGACAGGTCCCCCCTCCTCCTGGCGGGACCCCCTCCCAGCTCCTGCTCACGCGGCCCCTGCAGCTGTTTCCACCGGCTGTCCCTGCAGGAGGGCAGTTCCCTGTGCTCACGCCGTCTACACAGTGGGCGCCTGCATCCCGGAACCGGGTCCTGGTCCCTGCGGCTCCTGCACGGAACACACTCCGAAGTTGAATCCCAGAAGGAGGAGGCGACCCCCCGCAGGACTCCTGGTCCGCCGGCCGTGGTGACGGACGGACAAGAGCAGGAACCTGAGCAAGGGCAGGGGGCGGCGCGTGGGAGGCCCTGGACGAAGGCATCGGACCGGGTTCTGAACTTGACTCGGTCAGATGGTTGAACTTCAGCCAAAGCCAGAGCCAGAGCTAGCCTCCCCCGCCCCCCAGTTTCCCGGAGCAGGTCCCTGCGGAGCCCGCGGAGCCCCCGGAGCCCCTGACACGGGGATCTGTGCCGCACACGGGCTCTGAGGGCAGCACCGCGCAGTGGTCGGGGCCTCAGCTCCGCAAACAGGACGTCTGGGTCCCAAGCCCCACCCTTTCCAGGCTGTGTGACTTTGGATAATTTCCAACCCTCTCTGTGCCGAGGCTTCTCATCTATACAAGAGGCATGAACTGAATGACCTGCTCCCAGATTTCTCTGAGAACGACAAGGTGAGGACGGGGCACTGACACGCAGGTGTCCTCCCCTCCTCCGCCCCCAGGTGACAGGCAGTGTCCTTCCGAGGGTGAATGACAGCGCGATGGGCATCACCAGCTGCACAGAGTGGGTGACACCTGTGACATCAGGCCGGGGACTAGTTTCCTGCTTTCCCTTCTTTTCTCGGCCTCTGACCCCTGTTCCTCCAGCGCAGAGCACGATGGGAAAGTGCGCGAGGCCCCCACGTGCACTAACCGCCCGCGAGGCTCGGCGAGCAGCACCGTCCCCGGGTGCAAATAGAGACGCCGACTTAGCCCTGCGGTCTGCCGTGTGCCTCACACACGCATTTCCTGTGTTTTCTTCCAGGTGTTGTGGTTTTCACGGGGTTCCGTCTCACGCATGTCCTTGCCCGTCGGTGCCTTAGCGCACTCGGCGTCTGCGCACGGTGCTCGGCCCCCCTGTTCCCCCAGCCACCCCGGCCCGTGGAGGATCTCATCGGTCCGCGTCTCCGTTAACATCCTGCTGTTTCCCACGGCAGGACTGACCGTCCTCACGGGGGCATCCCGGGCAGGAAATCTGCTGACCCCATCTTCTTCCCAATCGGGGTGGGGGGGGGCTTTCAGGGGTCTCCGTTTTGGAGGAGCTCTCACTGCACCTGGAAGAGACAGAAGTCCCCTCCCTTCTGCCGAGGACGACCCGCTGTCCTCCCTCCCTCTGTGCCGGTTCTCTCTGGACCTGGAGTCTGGCCTCGGCCGGGGGAATGGACATCCTTCCAGATGAGTCCCCCAGATGTGAGCTCTTGGTTCAGGGGGAAGCCTGGGCCCGACCCCCAGCAGCAGAGGGGAGGGCTGACCGCAGCTGGTCCGGCCCCAGGACAGCTGTCCCCTACACCGCGGACACGCTGAGGAAGGAACAGCCTGACCCAAGGAAGTGTCGCTGCCTCACAGTGTGGCATCGGCTCTCCCGCAACAGAAACCTGGCCAGAAGAGGTGACTGTTTTTCTTCCCCGACAAGAAGCACTCGGCCCCAGGGCTGGTTTGGTGACTCAGTGATCTCAGGCCTGAGGATGGCCCCCCTGGGATTGTCTAGGTCTTCACCTCTTAGTCACAAGCAGGTTGCCACCGCCCCAAGGATCTCATCCTCATGCAACCTCACACAAAGCAGGACTAAGGGACAGGACCCCTGCCGCACATGTCTCTCTCTCTCTACTGGGAGGACAGTGACTCCCGGGATCTCCAGGGACGCTTCTTTCTCTCTGCTGGCCAGAATTGGAGGCGCTCCCACATCCCCGCTCTAATGGAGGCTGCAGTGTTGTGTATCTGGCAATTTCAGCTCCTCAGAAGGAGAGAGAAGGTCTTGGAAAACAGGACAAAGGCCTGGGAACAGCTTTTAGGTGGGCGCCGTGACTCTGTGCCTGGTGAGCCTGATGCCAGTACCAAGGGGCTTGTTGATGGAGCCCCGCACCCCCGCGCCTTGCCAGGCCGACAGGAGGGATGCAGCGAGGGCCCACCGATATTACAGCACTGCCTCTGGACAAGGGACCGGACCCCTCAGGTCACTGACCTGCAGGGCACCCACCAGCCCGCGGTGCCCACAGGGCATGGTGTGGGCTGGTGGAGAGCTCAGGCCTCCATTCCTCCCTTCCCCTGTAACATCACCCCCCACACCCGCGGTACTTCTGCTCATGACCTCTGGGACGTTACAGGATGGGGACATTTTGTACAGGAGTTCATGTGAGTTTTTAAATAGATAACAATTTCCCAATTCAGAAGTAAAGAAACTCCTTAAAATAAGAACCATGATCAGGGCCCCTGATTGTCTCAGTTGGTTAAATCTCTAACTCTTTGGTTCAGTCAATTCATGATCTCAACTCAGGTCATGGTACTGAGACCGAGCACTGCCTCAGGCTCTGCACTGGGCATGGAGCCGACTTAAGATTCTTTCTCTCCCTCTGCCTCTGCCCCACCCCCACGCACCTTTCCTCTCCCTTTCAAGACAGACAGAAAAGAAGGAAGGAAAGAAAGAAAAGAAAAGAAAAAAAGAAAAGAAAGCAAAAGAGAAAGAATTGTGGACTAGAGTTTGGGGAGAGAGATCTCCGGTTGGGGAAATGCATTCCCGGATCCTGTCACTGGCTGCGTCCACGTGCACCAGACAACAGGGGGCCCTCAGATCCCATGAGCCTCGGCTCTGCCGGGTGAATCAGTCGGACAAATAGGTTCCTTCCATTCAGAAGAAACGGTGGCAGCGACATCTGTCACTAGGAAGCCCAGCCCCTCCGTCCATCTGTGTCCCTGTGGCCACACGCTCTGGCTCTCCCAGAGCCTCTCTCCCCAAACTCTAGTCCACAATCCTTTTTCTTTCGCTTTCTTTTCTTTTCTTTTCTTTTCTTTTCTTTTCTTTTCTTTTCCTTTCCTTCCTTCTTTCCTTCCTCCTTTTCTGTCTGTCTTGAAAGGGAGACAGACTAATGGCTGACAGGTCATTGCAGGTGCCCGTCCCCACCCCCAGGTTGAGGGCAGGAGGCTTCCCACCCAGAGAGAAGGGCAGAGCAGGGCCGGCCACGCCCAGCCAGGTGACCTCCCGGTGGCCAGCCACAGCCTCGCTCGGTGGAACCAAAGTGAGCAATGTGGACAGGACAGAAGCTTGGGTCCCCGAGCTGATTTGCCATTTCCCCCGGAAAGGCAAGACACACCTGCTTTCTGGCTGGAGACGCTGCTCACGTCCTGATCGATGTGCGCAGGGTGCCCTGGGGTCTGGGTGTTGACAAGGGTCAAATTTATGCAGAGGAAGCTGGCTGGTTTGCCCCGCTGGGTGCCGGTGACAATTCCCGTCCCCTCCTCTTACCTGTGGGTGCTGCGTATTGAGTATTTTACGCCTACACACACTTGTATACATACGGTGTATACACATTGGGGGTGTTGGCTGTAGCATCTAATTTTTCCTTAGATTTTATAAAGTCCCGCAGCACAGACAATGGATTCCAAGCTGTTTCTCTCTGCATTGAAGGGTCATTGAGTTCAGGTGCTAACTTGTTTTTGTTTGTTTAGTTTTCGTACAGCACATCCATTGCTTTTTCACATTTTCTCCCAGTTCCAAGAAACAACAAAGTAGCGAACAAGGTGGTTCTGTATCTTTAAGAGATGCTGTGGCCCCGGAAACATTTCAGTAGGCGTCAGTGATGACCCGCAGTGGACCACACGGTCCTGGCCGAGCGTGGCTGTCCCTGTCTTGTGTGGTCTCGTCCAGCGGGTCCTGGCATTTCCACAGTGTTCTCCCAAATTTATTGGACACCTACATTGTCCAAGGAAATCTCATTAGCCCTTTGAAACTGATTTTTGGTTTATTCTCTAAAGGAGAAGTCTTCTTTCTCCTGAGTGTTCACGGAATGCCTGGAATGAACGTGCCTGATTGCTTCCACCTGAATTACAAGACAGACGATTCCGAAGGGCGTGCAGCTCAGTAAAAGCTCAGGATGGGGTGATGATGATCTCATTAGACAGAAAGGCCCCGAGTTTGCTGTGTCACCGTCGACGTCCAAACCCCAGCCCCTTCCTGAGGTCGCATCTCCCCCCCTCCTCCTCACAAGCACCCACAGACGCGCCTCCGATATCTGGGCTAGTTTGCCACGGCTTTTCAATTCCTGGTTTGCACAGAGGGGAGCAACACAATTTATCATCTCTTGGTCCGAAACATCCATTTGGGGAAATTTATTTTCGAGCATGCGGACCAGCATCTTGAGGTTGGCTGATTCCAGGCGAAGGTCACCGGATAACACCCCCTGGCACCCATCGCTGCTCACGCCCTCCACTCATCCCCCCCCCTCCAGCAGGACCATGTTCCCCAGTTTTCGTAGGTAAAGCAGGAGGCCCCACGAGTAACGCTGCTGGCAGGTCCGGTTCTGAGGGGGGCGATGTCCTTGCAGCGGGTAGAAATGCCCTCGAGCGCTCCTCACGTAGGCGCCCGAACTAATACTCGGAGGTGCTGGTTTCCTGGGGTTTGTCTTGTGTTTCCCTCTCCCTCCTTCAAGCAGGAGCGGAGTTGTCAGCCTGTGGTTTCTGGAGAACGCGAGGCGGAGAGGAATACAGTGGAGACTAGTTATTTTTTATATAATTTATTGTCGAGTTGGCTAACACAGAACACGCAGCGCTCATCCCAGCGAGCGCCTCCTCCACGCCCGTCACCCATTTCCCCTCCCCCCACCCCCATCCACCCTGTTTGTTCTCTGTATTTAAGGCTCTCTTGTGGTTTGCCTCCCTCCCTCTTTGTTTGGAGCTATCTTTTCCCCCTTCCCTTCCCCCATGGTCTTCTGTTAAGTTTCTCAAGATGCACAGATGAGTGAAAACATATGATATCTGTCTTTCTCTGGCTGACTTATTTCACGCAGCATAATACCCTCTGGTTCCATCCACGTTGCTGCAAATGGCAGGATTTCATTCTTCCTCATCACCATGTAGTACTCCATTGTGTATATACCACATCTTCTTGATCCACTCATCAGGTGATGGACATTTAGGCTCTTTCCATGATTTGGCTATTGTTGACAGTGCCACTGTGAACATTGGGGTACATGTGCCCCTATGCATCAGCACTCCTGTATCCCTTGGGTAGATTCCTAGCAGTACTATTGCTGGGTCATAGGGGAGTTCTGTTGTTAATTTTTTTGAGGAACCTCCACACTGTTTTCCAGAGCGGCTGCACCAGTTTGCATTCCCACCAGTAGTGTAGGAGGGGGCCCGTCTCTCCACAGCCTCAGGGAAACATAAATCAAAGCCACATTGAGCTACCACCTCACACCTGCCAGAGTGGCCAAAACGAACAACTCATTGGTGACTAATTCTTGCTGGCTATTGTGAAAGGCTCTAGGCCCTGGGCGGCCCCAGTGCAGGAGAAACAGGTGAAGTGCTCGGCTAGCTGTCCACCCTTTATTAACTTACCCAACGCTCACGATGGCCCGACCATTAAGTACTCTTATTATATGGGGACAAACGGGGGCTTTTCAAGTGAGACAGACAACCTGTTTACAGGGATCTTCTCTACCAAGGGAACGGGAGGCCATCCTTCACATTTCATAGAGACTCAAAGGCAGGTTGGCGAGTCGAACACTTCCTTGTGGAGGAAATAGAGTCTCCAAGTGTGCACAGATTCAGAGCGGAGGCTGTGGGTGGGTGAAGCGTGCGTCCTCTTTGATTGATGTGGGCAGCGTCTTGAAAGGACCAACAAGAAAGTGGGGACACCCGGGTGGCTCAGTTGGTTAAGTGTTGACTTCGGCTCAGTCATGATCCCCACAGCTCATGGGTTTGAATTCCGCATCGGGCTCTGTGCCTGGAGCCTGCTTCGGACTCTGTGTCTCCCTCTCTCCCTGCCCCTCCCCTGCTTGCACTCTGCCTCAGTCTCTCTCTTTCTCAAAAATAACAAATATAAAAAAAGGACCAACCATAAAGCCAGAAAGTAAGGCTGAAACATCAAGAAGCCGGTTGCCGTGGGCCGATTGCCATGCAGGCCGGGTGTGCGTCCTGGGCTGGCTGTTTGGGACATGGGGGCCGGAACTCTGTTGGTATCTGTGGTCTCTCCGATGTCTGTCCACCTTGCCCTCCTCTACGAAACTTGCCTCTCCTGACAGACTCCCCGCTCTCGAAATGCAATCCTGGCGTATTCTCCGCCACTGAACCAGGATGCGCAGAAGTGACTGCGGACACGGGTCGCATTGCCTGGAGTAGACGCACTAATTGCAGGCTTCCCAGAAGGACCACTTTTCCTCTGGAGAGGGCGATGTGTTGGCGGTAACTGCGCTGGTCATGGGCCATGAAAGCCCCATCAGAGGGCGCTCCCTGGGGTTCTGGAAGCGTCCTGGCCAGGCCTGTAAGTCTCCTTGCTGAAGGCATTGGAGCTGTGTCTGGGCATTTGCTAACTAAGCAGCTTGCGTTCCCACTAAGCCCAGATTTACATACCTACAAGTTCAACAATGCTGGCGGAAGCCTTCTAAAGCTCACAGAAGTAGACTCCAGGCTTCTGTCAAGCTCAGCCAGGTTGCTATCACGGTGCCTTCAGCCAAGGATCAGGGCCCGATTTTAGCGACGTGTTTTCAACTTTGTGGACATCAAAGTCGTTTTCAAGGCAACTCTTAGCATTCTTTTGCTCTCCTTATTTATTTTCTTCAATCACCTCTTCCCACCGCATCAGTAAACATCTAAACCCTCCGACAAGGCCCCTTAATTACCGGCAGCACGGCTGGAAGGAAAGTCTCTGTTATCGGCTAAAGGCCCTGCAAAGCCTCCGCTCGCGCATTAATTACCATTCAGAACCCACGCTTGGTGCGCACAATGCCTTGCGTCCCACCGATGGCTCTCTTGTCATTGTGGCTGGATTATCTTGGCATGAAACGGCTGTCCCCGCCCTGCCAAGCCTCCAAAGAGATTGTGCTGCGCGCTCAAGAGATAAGCGAGCGTGGGCCCGGGTGAGTGCGCGGAGGCGGGCACCTGCCCGATCCGGGGCCGCGGACCGTGACCGTGACCGTGACTGCCGGGGAAACCGCACCACGTGGCCGGCCAGCCGTGGGAAGGGCGCTGGGGAAGTTCTGCATTTGCGGCTGCTTGGAGTTGATGATTTTTCTGGTTTGGGAATTGGAGGGCTGGAGGACGGAGGTGGTGGGGTTGGGGGAGAAGAACAGGCGGGTGGCGGAACGGGGGTGGGGTGACGGGGGTGGAGGAGTAGGGGTGGCAGAGGGGGGGGGGAGACTGAAAGCCCAGTGGGCTCCCTGGTTCTGCCAGAGGAAAGGATTTTAGACGTGAAGCAAAATACCTTCACCATATTGCAAGTGAATTGTCTTATTTTTCCTTTCTTTTGGTGTTTTTCAATAAGCATGGATTATTTGGTTAAAAGATAAATATCGTATGATTTCAGTCATATGTGGAATTTGAGAAGCACAACTGATGAACACAGGAGAAGGGAAGGGAAAATAAGAAAAACAGAGAGGGAGGCAAACATAAGAGACTCTTAAATACAGAAAATAAATTGGCGGTGATGGAGGGGGGGGATGGGCAGATGGGTGAGGGGCATTAAGGAGGGCGCTTTTGGGGAGGAGCACAAGGTGTCACAGACTACACTGTATGAGGGGCCCCTGGGTGCCCCAGCCGGTTAAGTATTCGACTCTTGACTTCAGCTCAGGTCATGATCTCATGGTTTGTGGGTTTGAGCCCTGCATCTGGCTCTGCACTGACAGCACGGAGCCTGCTTGGGATTCTCTCTGTCCTCCCTTGCTTTCTCTCTCTCTCTCTCTCTCTCTCTCTCAATATAAATAACCTTAAAAAAGTACTACAGTACATGTTAATTAACTTGGGTTTAAATAAAATGAAAAAATAAAAGAAGACCATTCCACTTGTATTATGCCTTCTGATTTCTCTCCCTCTTGGCCACTCTCTGGTGCCCTGCATGTGGGTTCCTCGTCCGGGGGCTGGTGCCCATGGGGACACGTGAGTGGAAGAGGCATGGGGCAGTGTGTCCCCATAAGTGTCACAAACAAGACAGAGCGGTGAGGATAAAAATAGATGTTCCTGTTATGTTTTTGCTCAAAGCCTCCTGGCAGAACTCTGTGTCCCCTGTAGGTCCCGTGGCCCCCGTGGCTGCAAAGGAGCCCTTAGTGTGCCAAGGCAGGGAGTCCGGGGGTGGGGGTGTGCCCTTAGGGCTCCTTCCCTGCCACTATGCACCTGCATGAGCAAGTGGAGAAGGGAGAGAGAGAGAGAGGGAGACACAGAATCGGAAGCAGACTCCAGGCTCTGAGCTGTCAGCACAGAGCCGGATGCGGGGCTCGAACCCACAAACGTGAGATCATGACCTGAGCTGAAGTCGGGCGCTTAACCGACCGAGCCACCCAGGTGCCCCTTATCATCTTTAAATAAGGCTGGAAACAGAGCTGCCCAGCACGTGGATTGCTTCCAGTGTGAGTCGTCCCTTGATCAGGTTCAGGTTCAGCTAAACCAGGAAATACATTCATAAATGAGACATGGCTTCCTAAGGAGGCTCTCTGGCCATGCTTTGAAGGAAGTGTTTCCAATGAACACGCATCCTCAATCTGTGATTCAAGAAATTGCATTCCAAATAAATTAGCAGTTATTATTTTTTTAAATATAGTCCCTTTGAGATTAATACAGAATGTTAAAAATATATAATTTTATTGGCACTGTAAATTTTTTGGACGCTCACACAAAATGGACATGAACTGGCATTGGAAGTCAACCATTTGGGAACAGAAGTCTACGGGCTGATTACTTAAATGAAATGATGAATTCAAAGCAAAACTTTGCTGCTTTATGTTGACAGGAAGAGAATGGTGGGTTTGGGTGTTTTTTTTCCCTTCTTCTTTTTCAGATCTGTTGATTTTGCTGCTGATTTTTTTTTAGGCTAGGAAGGTGCCCTCAGGTAAAAGCAGACCCTAAGGAATGGGGTTCTCTGTGATGCCGTGAGGCAGGGGGGTGGGCGGGGACACCTGCCCGTGTCTGCTCTGGCTGTTCCTCGATCATCACAAAAGGTGGGATTGCCCCACGAGGAGGCCCTTGTGGCCTTGGTGTTTTTCATATTGTTTTACAGGCTTGATTTATCCAAGGATCCGTGCATAGTGGTGAGCTTGGACTTCATCACCAATAGGCCATGTACTTTTTTAAAGTTTATTTATTTATTTTGAGAGAGAGAGTTGGGAAGCAGCAGAGAGAGGGAGAGAGAATCCCAAGCAGGCTCCATGCGATCAGTGTGGAGCGGATGCAGGGCTTGAACCCATGAACCTTGAGATCATCACTTGAGCTGAAATGAGGAGTTGGACGCTTAACCAACGGAGCCACCTGGGTGCCCCCAAACAGGGCCATTTACAAAAGGTCTCCAGAGTAGGCTGTTGATTGGCAAAATCCCCCCGTGCAGTCAGGGAGGCCCACGCGGAATTTGAGAGACGTTCACCGAAAAACATTAAGCTATTATGACCAGGTGGCAGGTGCATAAATATTGTAGGTACGTCTGTAGTCCTGTAGACAGAACAGCAATCTTTTGTTATATTGTGTGTGTGTGTTAAAAAATTTAGTTATTACATCTCGAGGCCACAGGACACGTGAAGGCGTGTAAAACTGACCCCCCACACATCAGTGTCACAGAGCACCTCCAAAGGCTCCACCGGCTCCTGTCGTGGTCACATCTCTGCCTGTTGGAAGAACTGAGTACCCCTCTGACCTTGTTCCCTTACGTTCTCAGGGGGTCCGGCTTGCTGTGGTCCAGGGGGTCCACCCTTCCTCCACCCTACCTTGACTTTATTTACCCAGTCCCTCCTAGCTCTGGTAAAAGGTGGGCTGGGGGCACCTGGGTGGCTCAGTCAGTTGGGCCTGGCTTCAGCTCAGGTCATGATCTCATGGTTCGTGGGTTTGAGCCCCGCGTCAGGCTCTGTGCTGACAGCTCAGAGCCTGGAGCCTGTTTCAGATTCTGTATCTCCCTCTCTCTGACCCTCCCCTGCTCGCTCTGTCTCTCTCTGTCTCTCAAAAATAAATAAAAAACATAAAAAAGACTATTAAAAAAAAAAGGTGGGCTGTGCCTCTGTTACATGGCGACCTGTGAGCCTTCGCCTCATATTCGTGTGTTCTTGATGATGTCGCTGGTGGGTCCCCAATGGCACCTTGACAAGAGGCGGCCAGTCTCTGTGTTTGGTTAGACACATGCGCAATCACTGTTTTTGATGCAAGACTTAATATTAAATACGATTGTTGTGTTAACTTGAAATGATCAGGACCCCGTCACAAACGGGCAAATTGGCTGAAGCCACATCATAAACAGGCCACTTCACTCATTCCTGTTCCCCGCGTGGCTGTGGGACATTAGGACTGGTCACCCTTGCTGGCAGCAGGCTAGCAGGTAGCAGAAGTTATACAGTAAGCAACCTTGGTGGCGTGATTTATAGGAGTCCGTGATCCTTTGACGTGTCAAGGAGGTACAGCTGCGAATATTTAATCTTTTTATTTTTTTTTACTTTGAAAATAACTAGGGGGCCTGGGTGGCTTAGATGGGTAAGCACCTGACTCAGTATCCACTCAGGTTATGGTCTCATGGTTCATGGGTTCGAGCCTCGAATTGGGATCTGTGCTGACAGTGTAGAGCCTGCTAGGCTCCTCCCTCTCTCTCTCTGTCTCTCTGTCTCTGTCTCTGTCTCTCTCTCTCATCTCTTCCCTGCTGGAATACACATGCACTCATCCCTATCTCTAAATAATAATAAATAAATAAATAAATAAATAAATAAATAAATAAATAATACTTAAACAGAAATGATTAGACTCACAGGAAGTTGCCGACGAGGGTCCTGTGGACCCCTTGCAGCTTCCCCAGCGGTTACGTCTACACCAGCACTAAGCCAGGAGGCCGCCGTGGGCACAGCATGGGCGGAGCTCAGTGTGTGGATTCACCAGGTGTAGAGGTCAGAACCCAGGACCGTGCCGACAGCACAGCGGGACCCTCCCTTCATCCCCCCCAGCCACACGGCAGCATCCCTGACCCCGCAGCCACTGACCCGCCCCTTTCCCCCACCTTTGTTAGCTCGAGTCTGCCCTGGAAGTGAGTCCTTTAGAACTCGACCATTGCCAGGGGCTGTTTCCAATTCCCTCAGCCCGGGGGTCCATCTACGAGCCCGTGGGCAGCCCAGGCCCTTTGGTGACTGAGCAGTGGAGACACGGAGGTGGTGAACCACTCACCTGGGGCAGGACGTCGGGCTGCCTCCGCTCTTGGCCTTGAATACAGCTGCACGGACAGTTGGGTGCAGCTTTACTGCGGACCGATATGGTTTTAGTCAGTTTTCTCGAGTTTGATGCCAAACGTGAGTTGCGGTCTTGTTGCTGATGACGGCGGCGTGTGTACCCGTGGGTCAGGGGCTCCAGGAATTTGTTGACTGCAGCCCACTGTCGTGATTTAGGTCGTTCCCAGTCACCGCATGCCCCTGGGTCCTGTCGTTGGCTGGACAGCGACCTCCTAAAGATGCCGACATCCTGCTCCCCGGCACCTGCACAGACCCTAGCTTACACGGAAGAAGGAACTTCACAGATGTGATTCAGGGCCTCGGGGAGACTCTTCTAGATTGTCCTCGGTGTGACCCGATGGAATCACGGTGCGCTTGTCTGTGGAAGCACAAGGGTCGGAGATGAGAGTCGGCGGGGAAGACGCAGCGGCAGCAGTGGAGGGGGCGGGGACAACATGCTGGCTTCGTAAACGACGCAGCCACGAGCCCAGGGAATCAGGCAGCCCTGGGCAGCTGGAGATGCCAAGCAAGCAGATCCTGCCTGCAGTCTCCGGAAGGAACGCAGCCCTGCAGACACTCGGGTTTTCGGACTTGACTTTAGAACCCCCAGGACTGTAAGATAATACGTTTTTATCGTTTTAAGCCACTGAGTTTGTGATCATTCGTGAGAGCAGCCAGAAGCAACCAGCTGGTCCTTAACAATGGTCACTCACCGAGAACTTACCCTCGTTATCAGGCCCTGTCTGCTGGTTTGATATGAATTAATTTATGCTAAGTCGACATTGCCCTATAGGACTGGTGCGTTTATGAGCCCCGTTTTCGCCCTGAGGAAACTGACCCCTAGAGAGATGGTCCGCAGCCCCCCGGGTGGGGAGTGATGTCCAGAGTCAGAGCCACGCACCAGCGAGTCACTGCTGGTCTGGGAGGACCACACTTGGTCTTCAGGGACGATTCAGCCATGGTTGTATGGCTGCCCCCCCCCGCAGCCTGGATCTCCCTCCCCCAGCACGGCTCACCTTGAGCAGATCAGCAGCTCACCCAGGCCTTCTCCCCATGACTTCCCTCCCAGAACCAGGGGGAGGAGAGGGAGGAGGAAAGAGCCAGCCACAGAGGGGAGGGGCCTGCAGAGAGGAGGCTGTTAACGAGGCCGGTGTTTTAACGAGGGCCACGTCGTCCCACTGACCTCACCGAGCCCCGGGTGTTAGCCGCACCAGCAGCTTGAGGCGCCTCTGGCCGATCTCAGCCATGAGCAACTGCAAACAGCCCCTCCTGGAAAGGCGTCAGGCCCCTTAGAAACCAGGAGGAGGCAGAAGACTTGAGTAGAGAAGAAAATCAACCCTCCTAACGCTGCTGTCTGCTTTCTGCAGACCTGCAGGAACCCGCTGGCAGCCACGGACATTTCTTGCTCCTGGGAGGTGCGTGGCTGCAGGCGGCACCGGCCGTGACTTTCCGCGTGAAGGCCGTTATCCGGTCATGACCTCATTTTCCTCTGGCCGCAGTTCCCAGGGGGCAGGCAAGATGTTCTGCCAGCTTCCTGCCTCCTTGTGGCCCCCAGCGCCGGCGGGCTGGCTCCGGATAACGGGGGTCGCGGATCCTTCCCGCAGATGTGAACGGGCAGCAAGCGCCCAAAGCCCTGGTTTGTGACGGAGACGTTGTCACCAGGGAGAGACAGGCAGTGGCCACTAGCATCTGGGGACAGTCGCATTGAGCTGGCTCCCCCTTGAGTCCCTCCCAGCGCCTTCCCGGGGTGGAAAGCCCTGCCACGATGCTGGAAAAACTCACCGTGACCAGCATGAGCCGGGGGTGGGAGTCGGTCACGAGTCACGTTAGCTCTGAGTTCACTTTGGTGCTGGGCCAGTTTTCATAGGTGCTAGTGCCTTTTAGATCATTCAGGACACCCCCCACCCAATGAGGTGGCTTAGGTTGCTACCCCTGCCTTACTGATGAGGAAACTGAGGCACAGAGAGTGGTCAGTAACTTACTGGGGGTTGCACAGACAAAGGCTTCCTCACACAGTTGTGCAGGTTGTTGACTGCACAAGGGTGCTCAGCTCAAGGGAGGGGTGGAATCTAAATCCAGCTTGTGCTCCGGTTGCCAAAGCACAGACCTCAGTGACCGTGTTGCTGAGGCAGTAGATCCCTCTGGGTTAGGCCGTGGGCAGAGCGCCTGGTGGGTTCATGAACGGTCAGGTTTGGAGTCCTGACAATGTCGATTGTAAATATCCCGACACTCTGGCATCATGGGCACTCGGAGTCAGATCTAAGGTGACGGAAAGAAAAACTAAGGGATGTGCCGTTTCACAGACTTAGGGCTCCAACTTCATCCCCGTTACTCTGGGGGGATAAGGTCGGTCTCCTGTGGAGACGGAGAAACCAAGCACGCAAAGCAGAATATGAAGACATCCACGTTCACGAGACCCAGGCGTCCAGAGCGCCACCCCCGAGTCACCCGTGGCTGCTCGAATGACCGCGGGGCTGACCCGAGGTCCAAGAAGTACAGGCAGCCCTCGGATTTCAGAGACTTACTATAAAAAGAGTGAAATATCTCATGAATATAGCGATGTCTCGTTTGCATTGAGCCTATGTTGGAGTTTGGGTATCTTTGGTGAAATGCAATATATTATTAAAGTGAGTTCCACCTGTTTTGTTTTGTTTTGTTTCTCCTTTTCTTTTTTTTCTTTTTTCTTTTTTTAGTAGTTTATTGTCAAATTGGTTTCCATAGAACATCCAGTGCTTCTCCCCACAAGTGCCCCCCACCATGACCATCACCCCCTTCCCTCCCTCTCCCCCTTCAATCCATGGTTCATTTTCAGTATTCAATAGTCTCTCATGATCTGTGGCCCTCACTCTCCCCAGCTCTCTTTCCCCCTTCCTCTCCCCATGGTCTTTCTACAATAGCCAGATCATGGAAAGAGCCTAAATGTCCATCACCTGATGAGTGGATCAAGAAGATGCGGTATATATACACAATGGAGTACTACATGGCAGTGAGAAAGAATGAAATCTGGCCATTTGTAGGAAAGTGGATGGACCTCGAGGGCGTCATACTAAGTGAAATAAGTCAGGCAGAGAAGGACAGATGCCATATGTTTTTTTTCTCCCTTTAAATGCGGCCCGAGGACCTTGACCATTCACAGGTGGCTGGCGCTCTCTCTAGTTGGGGCAGTGCTGAATTAGAGCACCAGAGAGAACCAGTGTTCGGGGTGGGCGGGGATAACAGATCTTGAAGAGGCTCTTCTAGAAGGTTCACGCACTTGGGGGAAGTGCAGATTGAGGGCTGGGGTCCGTCCTCTGGGATGACTGATCCTGCACCTCCAGACCCGTTCCAGGTCCTCCCCGGAGACAGGGACCCGCACGACCTCAGGGAAGGCGGAGCTTGGGTCTGGGACCGGGAATCGAGCTCTGGATTCAGGGTGCCTGCTCTGGGAGCTACGGGGGCGTCCCACCCCTCGTGCCCCACCCCCGAAGCCAGCAGCTGCCCACCTCTGCGTTTCTGTCCCAGGTACGCCTCCCAGGCAGCCCATCCTCTGCTCACGTTTGCACTTGCGGACCCGGTAGACCCAGCGGGGTGACCCAGATAATCCCCCCGAGACCAGTTAGCTCTGCTGCAGCCTACATCCCTCCTGGGGAGCCCTAAAGCCCTAACTGGCTCAGAGGCTCCAGGGGCGAGGACACGGGCATGTCTGGGGTGGGGACGGCGCTGTGTGTGTCCTGCCCGCCGGGAGCCCCGTCGTAGTCAAGGGCAGGGTGGCCCCTCCTGTCTTTAATCTCTTGTCTCCACTTCTTCAGAACACGGTCAACAAGGACGGTACCAATGAACAGGGAAACGTCTCCGGGGCCCCATCCAAGGCGAGCCCTTCCACGGAAGCCGGACCCGGACGGACTCAGGGTCTGAGCTTTGCCCCTCTGGGCCGTCCCCCCATGTCCCACGCAGGGCGTGAGCTTAACCGTGTTGGTGACTGTTAATGACGAAGGTGACGCTTTCAGGGACACGGTCACGGCAGGGGGGCCTGCTGAGTGAACTCGGGACGGAACCCGGAGCCTCGTTCAGAGGACGCTGCCCGAGTTTCAACCTGGCATCTCGCAAGGGGAAGGAGTGTGAGAATTGCCTGATTAAATAAATAACACAAACAGGCTCCTCGTTCTGGCGGAGACAATGCCGGGCCGCCGATCAACAAAGCGGGCCGCCAATCATGGCTTATTTCCCCAGAGCAGGACTTTGTTTTTAGCTCTCGTCAAAAATAGATTCCCATTTACAAGTACTTTACTGTCAATAAAAATCCATTTTCAGCATGCATTTGCCTCTGTCCCAACTCCACACGTGGTTTCTGAGGAGAAAAGAATGTTCTACTTAAAAATAGCAGAGACTTCATCTATTTTTCTCTTTTCTTCCCGCTGCCCTGCCTCATTTTCTGCTCCCAGACACGCTCCCTCTTGCACCTTCGCTTTGAGCAAACCTCATCGGCAGGGGTGAGGCGGGGGCTCCTCCCGTGGTCCCGGCGAGCATCCAGCCCCCACGGAAGGAAGCCGCCGTCAATGCCAAACGTCCTGGACGCTTTGGACGCTGGACAAAGCCAGGAAGCCCAGCAGGACAGTGACGTATGGGTACCCACGGCTGCCCAGACTCACCACCCAGGGCCGACTGCGGAAGCAGGGGAGCTGGGCTGAGGGGCGAACAGGGAACACGCACACGCTTTCGTTTTCCACTGGGGCAGAAGGGACACCACATTCCGAAAGCCTCTCTCATTCCCAGGTCTGTGCAGAGGCGGCGTGGGGGCCTGGTCTGCGTCTCAGCTGACGGGAGACACGTCCAGCCTCCGTCTCCCTCCCGGACTTCAGGGGCTTTCTTGACGTCTTAGGGGGTATTTTCTTACATGCCTTTATAATGGGTTTTAGAATTCATCTATATTATTTCCAAACTTCAAGGGGTAGATATTGCAAGAAAAGATTTCTTTATGCCAATGGGAGGGCGGGAAGGCAATGTCACGTGGCTTTAGGGGCGGGGCATCAGCGGAAATTCGCATCCGTTGGGGCTCTTGGTCCCAGGAGATGGGAGAGAACAGGACAAGGGCAGATAAGGGGGAGTTTCGTAAAAGCAGGATGAGAACCCTCACTGCTAAAGAACCCTCTGGAATATCCATCAGGAAAGGGCCCGGTGGTACAGTGTCCCTCGCGGAAGCCCGACATCGGGAAGAAATTCCTGTCCATCGACAACTGAAGACCAGAGCAGCGGGAGAGAAGGGTGGAGAAGACCTTCGGAGCAAGATCACGGTCAGGTCTGCTCCAGGAGCTGGAATCTGAGGACTTCGTCTTCAGGCTGCAGGTTACAGCGGTGGCTCCGTGTGGAAACAGCCGCTGCATGTACTTCACTTGTCTTGTATTTGGGGGCTGGAGGGGAACACACCGGGGCCAACATGTAAGACTGACTGCCAGGGGCTCAGTCGGTTGGGCGTCCGACTTCCGCTCAGGTCATGATCTCATGGTTTGTAAGTTCGAGCCCTGCATCAGGCTCTGTGCTGACAGCTTGGAGTCTGGAGCTGCTTCCGATTCTGTCTCTCACACTCTCTCATTCTCTCTTTCTCGCTCAAAAATAAATACACATTAAAGAAAAAGATTGAGTGCCACACTTTTGGGTTCTCCTGGGAAGTTGGAAGGTCTGTCAACACAGGGCCCACGCCCTTCCTGGCGGCGGGCGTCAGAGGCCTGGCTGTTCCCAGGCTGCAGGTGGAACCCAGCGTCAGCTACTGTCTCCGATTCACCTGAGGACGGAAACGTTCTGAAAGCTCGATTAGCTTTGCCTCGAGTCATATTTACGGACTGTTTTCCATTCTTACCGGCTGCCACTGCTGAGGGAGGTTCCCCTCTCATTGCGGTAACGGACATTCTGTACAAGTCGGAGGCGCATCGGAAGCCCATTTGCGAGTCATTCCTTGTTCAGCCCCGATTCTTGGCTTCCACGCTCCTACGAATACTGGGAGCAGGTGCTGTTCGCTGTGACGTGACCCAGTTCCTGTGACAACTGAGACAATCAGAAACGGACAGCCTACTTAGACCGTAAACAGAAGGCATCGATATTATTCAAGTAAACCCGTTATTATTTCACTCAACAAATATTTATTAAACATTTACCATACTTCCAAGCCTTATAAGAAGAAGGGATAGAAAAGGTAGAAAAGATAGTTTAGTGGCTGGGCGGCTCAGTCGGTTGAGCGTCCGACTTCGGCTCAGGTCATGATCTCAGGGTTCATGGGTTCGAGCCCCGCGTAGGGCTCTGTGCTGACAGCTCAGAGCCTGCTTTGGATCCTCTGTCTCCTTCTCTCTTGCCCCTCCCCCCCAAAATAAATAAACGTTAAAAATTTATTTTTAAAGGCAATTTATTCGGACTGAGGCTAACTACCCCACGGGCATCTGGAGAGATGGCTTAGGGACCAGAGAGGCCAAGTCCCTCCTTGAAGTCTTCTGAGCTTAGACACTTAGCCTGAGCAGCCCAGCCTTTCCCCGAATGAAAGGGATACTTTCGCTCGGAGTTCTAGGACAATTAACGGACTCCCGTCTTTATTTGTTTATTTATTTTGTTTGTTGGGGCTTATAACGGGAGCTAACGCAGCGCTGAGGCTGGCTCACCTTGGGGAGAGCGGGCATCCAGGGTACAGTGAGCCGCCACCAGGTGGCGACCAAGGCCTTCCTCACAGAGCCCAGCGGCCCAGCCCTCCTGCACAGGAGTTCTGTTATCATTAGGAAGATCAAAAATATTAGGAATATTTTATTAATAACATTGCTCGCCGCAGGGGTCCTTTGTGGAGTGTTGCTGGGTCCCAGCGGTCCTCAGCCCTGTTTCTCCACTGCCTCTGCCCCACAGACGCCGAAGCGGACTCCTTATCTGCATTTTGCAAGCGCAGGAGGGAGGCTGAGGTTGCCGCGGCGCCCGAGGCCAGGCCAGCCCTGCGGAGCCGAAGCCAAGGTCTGGAACAACTCAACCAACCAGATCCTCTTACTCCCTGCAGTTAGCGTTTCCAGGCTGTTCCTAACTTCCAAGTCTTTAATTAGCATAATCCTTTATTTAAGGGACGGAAGCGTCATGTCCTGAAGCTGTATGTTCAAGATCGCACAGAGAAACATCGCTGCAGGAAAGAACTCGAATGTGGTGCCTGTTATGGGTTGAAGCGTGTCCTCCCCACCCCCTCCCGGAAAGGTGTTGACTCCTCGTCCCGTTACCTCTGACACTGGCCCCATCTGGGAACGGGATGAGGGTAGATGATGGGGTCCTGGGGGTCCTATCCAGGGTGGCTGGTGCTGTGGACACAGGAGGAGCTCCGTGAAGACGGGACTCGGGCTGTCACAAGCTGGGAGTTACTGGAGGCCAGCAGAGCCATCGGGGACTCCTTCTCCCCTGGCCCATTCGGAGGGACCATGGCCCCGCGGACACCTCGATGTGGACCTCCAGCTCCACAGCGGGGAGACAAGAGGTCTGAAGTTCCACGCCATCTGCGTCACTGAGGCTCTGGAGACCCCCACCCCCACCCCCAGCACCTTCCCCTGCTCTGTTCTCCGTTTGCTCTCACCGCCTCCTCCGTGAGTCACGCCGCCCGGTCCACGTCACTGTCCCCTCTCGCTCTCTTCTGGGCTTCGCCGTTCTCCCCACCTGCGTGGACCTGGCCCATGCACACCTTGAGCCGTCATCCTTCAGACGCGTCCCTGCGGATCTGGGAGGAGTGAGTCTGGTGGCTTGGGTCCCATCGGGCTCCGTGTCCTGTCCCTCCTCCCGGGGGGCTCGGGTGAAAAGGCGCTGTGCTCCCATCCCCCTGCCTCCTGGCGTCCCCATGGATGAAGGTAGAGCCACTGAGAGGGGGCTGGAGGCTCGGGGACCCAGGTGGCCCTCTGGGGATGGACGCTTTTCCAGGCCGAAAGAGGCCCCTTGGTGCTTATTCCTGGAGGACAGAGCTCTTCCCCCAGCCGGTGTCCAGGGGCCTGACCCTTGGACATCAATGAGTCCTTAAATGCTGGGTCTCCACCTCAGAGGACCTAGCTGGTTCTCCAGAAACTTCTCCATCTGACTGTACTGGCTTCCTGGGGCCCCCACACACGCTGGCGGCCCGCGCTCCCTCTGCCGGATCTGGAGAGGATTCTCCGTGGCTCTTGCAGCCCCTGGGGGCCCGGTGCTCCCTGTCCCTCCAGCCTCTGCCGCCCCCGTGGCCTGGCCGTCCTCCCTCAGGGTCTGTGTCTCTGCGTGTCCTCTCCTCCTCGGACCTCAGGCTGCATCTGCAAGGACCCCGTTACCACACAGGACCCCATTCTGATTGTTCACGGGCACGGGGGTCTGGGGAGGACGCTGCTCAGCTCAGTGAGCCGCCGACCCAACGCAGAGGCACGGGCATGCGCCCAGGGAGAGGTTGCTGCAGAATCAGAGCACAACACCCTTGAACTAGAAACTATGGAAGAAGCTCTTACGAAATACCTTTAATTTAATTTAAAGTAATTTAAATTTCCCGACTATTATCTCGTATTTATCTAAACCCCTCCTAGTCTATTTCTAATTTTAGGGCCATCGATTAGAGACAATGAGTTCCCTATAATTGCCGCACCGGGAGGAAGTCGTCGCAGGCTTTTATCTGTACTCTCTGCTAAAGGCACTAAAACAGATCATCCAAAGAGGTTTTCTTCCGTAGCTTCCTCCTCTCTTCCTTCCTCCCTCGCTCCCTCTTTTCTTCCCCCCTTTCCTCCCCCGTTCTCTCCTTCTTTCCCTCCCTCCTTTTCTCCTTCCTTCCTTTTTCCCTCCCTTCCTCCCTCCCCCTCCCTCTCTCCTCTCTCCCTTCCTCCTTCCTTTCCTCTTCCTTCCTTCCCTCCTTCCTTCTCTCCTTTCTTCCTTTCTCCCTCCTCTCTCCCTTCCTACTTCCTTTCTTCTTCCTTCTTCTTTCCTTCCTTCCTTCCCCCCTTCCCTGCCTCCTTCCCCCCCTTCTGCCTTCTTTTCCTTCCAATATTCTCTCCTTCTTCCTTCTTTGAGTTTAAGCCGCTGAGAAACAGGTAATTTTTCTAAGCCCGATGGAATTTCTGTCTTCACAGCCTTCTCATTCCCGTTCTCTGTCCCTCTTGGGTCATAGAAACAAATACTTTCTTTCAAGTTGCTCTTTTGCCTGTTTGGAAGGAAAGCGTGGAGCATATTTTTCTACTTGTCAGAAATATCATTCTAAATGTCTAGGCAGCTAGAGAATAAATATCACTCGGGATGAATAACTAATCACGTCTGAAAAGAGAGCCTCATGCAGTCCTGCTGAATCAGTTCTGAATCCTAAACACCGTTGCCATGGTATGTGGGATGCACCGCCCCTTTTGTTTTCAGTCAACGCGGGGTTGCTTTTTCGTTTTCCTGGCGTCTTCTTTGACCTAAACATACCAGTTGCTTAAAGGCTAGCTGTCTGTGGGGGATTTTATTCAAGAACACGGCGTTTCCTCCCAAGCTCTATATCTAGTTAACGGTGCTGCTCTTTTGAAGTCTATTAAGGGGGATATTTTGATCTGCATGGTTTCATCTAAGGCCCCGACTGTCTCTCTGCAAAATAGATACAGATTTGTCAGATGCTTCTTTGCCAGGTGCGATGGCAGGTGGGAGGTGGGGGCTCAGCGGTGAATGGGACCCAGTGCAGTCCTAGCCTATGCGGCCCTTCCATGAAGGTGGGAGAAACACACATAACGCTCACGCAGGCTGGTGAGGACGGGAGGCTTATGCTCTGGGCGCCGTGGAAACATGAGGAGGGCCCGCCCTCCGCCAGGAACAGCTGTCCTCAGACAGGGATTCAGGTGAAGGATGGGTGACTGGGGCTTGGCCTGCGGTGGGCGGGGATTCCAGGGAGAAAGGAATACAATGAGCAACAAAGAGTACCCTTCGTGGAAAGAACCATAGACTACGTTTCTAGGACATACAGTTGGGAGCAGAGACGGACCGTAACGAGATGTGGCTGGGGCACCCACGTCACTTCCTGATTGTACTCATGAGATTGTGCTAGAGCTAAACAGCAAGGTGAAACCACGGGGGGTGTCAAGGGGGAAATTTTCCCTCTACCCTTCAAGATTCTTCTGTCTAGTCTAAGGACTAAATTGACACGAGACGGATTCACAGGAGAAAATCAAATTTAATTACTTAACTACAGGAATCCCCATACATGAGAGGTTCCCCAAACAGTCAGGCCAAATGGGAACAAATGTGTCATCCTGAATGAAGGAGAAGACAGTAGGGGTCTGGGTCTTCAAAAGAAAGGGAAGCGGTTCACAGGAAGACGAGATAGATTACATGCGGGGTAAATAAGTGTTTGCTGAGCCATCAGAGACCATGAGACACAGAGAAGAGTCTTAACAGACTTTGCTAGGTTCCTCCCTGCCTATCTTACCTACTTCATATTATTCCCCAGACATACTGGTGATAACTCTCTCCCTGGAGCAGGATCCCCACCTAAATTCTTTTAGGTAGTTGGAGGGAAGGTCAACGTTTCTTCCTGAGTCTTTGGGGCCTTGATTGTTTTCAGCTCCAAATAATCTGCATTCAAAGTGGCCCATCTTAGGGTGACTCATTCTGAACGCCTACATTACTCAGGATGATCACAACTGGGCCAGTGGAAACTGTGTCCACGTCTTTGGACACGCTTCCCACCAAGAGGTGGCGTTTATTCCTAATTATTCCTTATTATTAAGGTCCCAGGGGAGGTGGGGTGGGTGGAAGAGACTTGATGTGTTTTGGGGATACCTCTGACATCAGATCACGGAGAGCAGGAGGAGAGGAGCCACAGCATCCGAGGGGAAGACAACCCCGCGTTGGCAAGAGCAGTGACCCTGCCAGGCAGAAAGAACGAGACAAGAATTCAGAAGAAGAGGGAGTAAGAAATAGATCAAGTGAATTCAGTCATCGTTGTGAATCTACCTGGAGAGAGTGTTCAGACTCACATGGAATAACATCAGACCTCTGTTTGTGGGGGCGGACCCGGAGACCCTGACTCTCGTGGACAGTCTAGAAAAATCCTGAACAAGACTGGGCGGTAAAAGCAAATACCCAGGTATCCAGGGGCTCCAGATCGCCCGTTCTGGCCCAAACACTTTGTCAACAGCAATCTCAGCCCACTGGGGAGAAAATCCTAATTACTAGGAGCCAAAACTCAATTGGTTTGGGACTGTAACCTCAATTTGCTGGCAACAGTAACATCCAGAAATGTTGATAATTAAAAAATAGTGATGATAAAGGAAGGCAGGCCTGTTTACTAAGACTTTTGGGTTAAGCCTAAGTATTAATGAAAAATATTTTGGACTCAAAGTGTTTCTAATGCTTAAGATAATTTGTCACATTACATAAGAGATTAGCCTCGTGATTCCAACTAAAAGAGGGAATTTGGATATTAATTTTAGATTGGCGATTTTAAGTTGAAAAGGATAAGATAATTTACCTAAGCATAAACAAGATTGGACTGTTTAAGAGAATGTGAAAGTTCTCTGTAAGTTTATTTATTAGATTTACTAGGGCTGTTTAAGTATTTAAGAGAGCTTTCCATATTAATGAGGCATATACATTGCTTAAAAAGAAGCCAAATACATTAAATTTATGAATATAGTTTGAAATATTTAAAAGAATTTAATTTACTAACTCATTAAACCTTCCTCTTAAAACATTATATAATAGTCGATTTATAAATAGGATATTAAAAATCTCCAGTTGAAATTCAGGGCTTTAGTAAAAATATAGTTTTGCAGTGTTTGCTTTAATAAGTAGAATATGAAAAAGGACAAAAACAAGTAACTATGCAAAGTCTTCTCTCTGCAAAGAAGACACTTTTATAGCGTCCAAAAGTCAGAGTCGTGAGTCATTACCAGGAACAGCCCAAGCGGGGTTCAGTTGGGACAGGATTAGAGAGATGAGCCAGGGCCCATGAGGTGATACTGGGAGAAGAAATGAATTCAAGGAGCTGATCGGAGTCTGGGGCTCTTTAGAACACAGTCCTGGGTGTAGAAAAGGGGTGAGAACGTGACCTGGGGTCAATAATAACCCAACCTCCATCGTGACATTCTGTCCGAGTGGACAGAGGACGTGCTCCTGAAATCCACCGGAAAGCAGCCCCAGAAGGGGCGGGGCTAACGGGGCTGGGGATTGTGATAAGAGAGAGCGTTGCAGGACACACGGCTGGGCGGGTCCCCCACCCAAGGATGATGTGAAGTAGGTTGATACCCGGTTCAAAAACAAAACAAAAAGGATACACAAACGTTTTCCGGGACGTAGGATTCTAATCTATCGATCTAGGGCGTTGGATGTGGCTCTGCTATTAAACATGGCAAAAGGGTTGGTGTGAAAATTCTCAGAATTATCCTATTCAGATGGAGATGGATGAAATTTCTGAGTGGCTCTGACTCTAAAGAGAAGTACTTTCCTGTATCAGCATCTGATAAACCGAGCCATGGGGATGATTACTAGAAGAGACATGGGATTTCTTCATTTTCTGATCTAAGTCTATAGATTTCATTTTCTGTTTTAAAAGTATTATTGCTCCCCTTATAGCAGTCTAAAGTGAATGGAAGACAGCAGCTCGCCCCTCATTAACGTAAGCAATTAATTCTTTGATCTTCGGTTCCCGTTTGTGCAAACCATTAAGGAATGTTAGCGTTTGATAAGACCCAGGTCCTACAGGAGTGCCTCTCACGTGGAGATTCTGACAGTTCTAACTTTTCTCCGGGGTAAGCCCCATGTGCAAATCTGGCCTCTGCAGTGAGATAGGGCCATGCTCGTCTAAGGAGACAACGCTGTGGTGACCTGGACCTGCCGCACGGAAGACACCTCTCTAGAACAAAGGGAGCACACTAACCAGGGCTGGGAGAGCCCAGATCCCCAGCTGGGGGCCCCTGGTCTGCAGTGTGGTACAGACAATGGGTTCACCAAAGCCCCCCCCCCTCCCCTAGTCCCACAGGGAAGTCTCCAGCTTCCCTGTGCCCTCTGACCTTGCTTCCACGTTACAAGCCCTTTTGATCTTATTCATGAAATTGTAAGACCTCCCCACCCCAGGCATGTCGGTTCAGGGTCCCCACCCACACACTGTCTGTGGGTGCCTGAGTCACAGGACTGTAAACTGCTTTGGAAGCCACTTTCCATCATTCTTGACACAAATCGAAACCCGAGCCATCAGTGGTGACAGCTGGTTGACACCGAACCTTTGTGGTGCATGGATTTGCTGGGTTTTTTCTTATCCCAGCGAAGTCTCTCGTGATGGGAAGGAAGCATGGGGTGGGAGGTGCTTGTGTCAGAGAGAGAGGCAAGGGGAGGGGCCCCGCCACTTACTTGCTTCTGACACCTGGCTGGGGACAGAGTTGCATGAGGCCCCCAGGGCCCCTGAGCTCCTCAGAGTGGACTTCCCAGTGTCCTCCATCCTCCGGGTCCCTCCTGCCCCCGCCGCCCCTACTCCGCTGCTACACCTGAAGGACCCCGGGAGGGGGTGGGCCGGCCGGTCTGGAGGACTTGAGCTGTACCCAAAGCACCTGGCTAGAAGCGATGCTCCCAACTGGGAACATCCGCAGCCCTTCCCCCACTCCTTCCCAGGGAGTCAAGCATTCCTGATTAAAAGATTTCAACCCCAACTGCTGTGATTCAGACTTTGAAGTCAGCTCTCTATAGAAAGAATGCCGTTTTCATGAAATAAGTCAATTTTGAGTAGACTTTTCGTTCCGTGTATGGGTGCGTGTACATACATGTGATTGTCTTTTACTCTGGTGACTGGGAGAGACAGCCACTTTCACTGCGGGTACAAGTTTACAACCCAAACCCCAGATGAATTCCTTCGCTGGTCTGGTTTCTGTGCCTTTGCCACCGAGCGCTCAGACTGAGGCGGTCCTCCTCCAGTGGAGCCCCTGCATGCCAGAGCCATGGTTCCCGTCCCTGTCACACCTTCCCGCCACCTGACCCGGCTCCTGACACTGGGGCTGTTTAAAGGGCTCTTCGTGACAAAGGATTCCCCCTCCCCTGCACCTACACAGGCATCCCTTCTGCTTTTCGTGGGACTTGTAATCAGCACAGATCACGTTTGCGGTGGAGATGCAGGGGACGCCGTGTAGACGGGCCAATGCGTGGCGGCAGGCTCGCTGGCTGCAGCTGGCTGCGTCTCCTTCAGGCTGGCCAGCAGGTCACCTGCCCTCCATTTCCAGCCTGGAGCCCTCGGCAGCCAGTGTCTCCGTGTGGGGTAGGCAGGCACGGGGGGAACGCGATCGATCGGTGACACCAGCTTCTGGGGCCCCAGCACTGTGACGCCTGGGCGGGTCCTGCGTCCTCTTCTCCCTGGCCTGGGGGTGGGTCTTCTCTGGCCCAGGGACTCAGCGCCGCCTCCTGCCTGGCATGGAGTGCCTGATAACGCGCATGTGAGGGGATAAATCTAACCCAGGGAAACCTGGATTGGGAGGGGCTTGTTCTGCGGGTGCTCCGCAAGACGAGCAAACATTTCTAGTAGATTTTACCTTGATAAACCAGCGACGTCTTGCAATATGAGTCATAGTGATGCTGAATGTCACATGATCACGGCTGAGCCAATGGTTCTCCCTCTCCCTCTCTGTCTCTCTCTCTCTCCGGGATTGTGGGTGATCGTCTCCCATGCTCCGATGCTCCATCTCAGGCTGCGTGTCTGGCAGAAATCAGTGATTCCTCAGGACGTTGGAAGGGGCCCACAACTGTCACTTCAAGGCACCAGCGGACAGTCCTTTGCTTTCCCAGGCAGGAGTGAGCCCGGGCAGGCTCTGCTTCCCTCTAGGTCAGGCTGCCTGCGGATAGAGACCCTGTCCCCTGCTGCCTCGTTGCTGGTTCCGTGAAATACAGTATACAGCAAGCGGCTATTAATGCTGTGCTGTGGCCACATCCGAGGGAGCGCATACAGTGGTCCCCACGCAGGGAGAGCTGCCGTGGAGCCGACAGACACAGGGATCCCGTCAGTGGTCGTGCGAGTCCTCCCACCAGGACCCTCCCCTCCCGTCTCCCTCACCCCAGCCGCGGAGGTTTCCAACGGTGAGTGCAGGTTCATTCGTTTGTTTTTCTTTGTACTTTGTGTTTTCTTTATTATTTTGTGTTCTATTACGGTATTGTAAATAACTTTTATATAAATATTTTTGGGTTGTGAAACATATCATCTGAGTTTCCATTACTGCTTATGGGGAAATTCGTTTTGATAGACAAGTGCTTTGGATCACAAGCGTGTTTCTGGAACGAATTATGCTTGCAAACCATGATTTTACTGTACACACAATATCACTACTATATTATATATTAGCATTAAATATAATATATATCACTATACAATGTTTATTTCTACTTATATATAGAGAGAGCGATTACTATAATTCCTATAATGATATAATATATATATCACTGTTTTCCTATAACTACACATTATGGAATTGTATAATAATCCTGCTTCACTGCTTCCTCTGCTGGATGAAACGACTATTCCAATGCTATCCCTTTATAACATAAATTGTAAGCAGTCCTATAATTAAGTTTTCAGAGCAAAAGTTACTGCAGTAAGTGAATTAAATATTTCTCTTCGAAATAAAAAAAGTCTTCTCCAATACAATTCGGGAAGAGGTAACACGTTTGTTAAGAGCAAACACAGAGTGACGTGAAAGGCCGTGCGTTAGCTTGGGTCTTTCCCCGGAATCCTCGGATGAGCGGGTCGGACAGAAGCACATGCAGAAAGGGACCGACGCCAGCGCTGCGGGGGCTGAGGGACCTGGGGACCGCCCAGGAGCTCGGAGCTGACGTCGGCAATGCTGGCTGAGGGTTGCAGGGTCAAGGGCAGGAGAGTCCCCACGCCTTGAAGAAGAGGGTGGGGTGCGGGAGGCCTCGCTTGGAGAAGCCGCTGTCTCCCCCAGTCACAGGCTCACTCCAGGCCCTCTCCCGGTGAAGGCTGGAAGCCTGGAGCTGCTGTCCATGAGAAGGGAGGTGAGAGAGAGAGACAGAGAGAGAGTGGGGGGGTGCTCCGTACCGTCCATTCCAGGCTGGAAGCCTCGGCATGTTCGAGGGCTACAGCGGCCTCCCTGTGGTCCTCCCGGGACCACCAGCATCTCCCCACCACCCCCTGGGCTGGGCTGCACCCAGTGACGCCGTGTCCCTTCGGGACGCTCGCTGCCCTGGGCTATGACAGACCGCAGCTCCGCAGGGATGACGCACCCTTTCTACGCCGGGTCCCTTGTTACTTCACAGGGTGGAATGCCTCGCTTCAGAAGGACGGGATAGTTTGCATACATCTGGGCTTGAGTTATGAAAGGACCAAAGACGTGTTAATGCGTTCTGGAGAGTTCTATTTTAGACACATATGCGTTATGCCACAAACGCTTCTCGATTTCTTTGTGAGGACAGCTCCTCAGGTTAGGAGAATTCCTCCGCATTGCCTTATAGACAGCAAGTATGAGCCCTTGGTCAAAGCATGGAAAAAATGGCCAGGGGGTTTTACAACTGATCAAATGCATGATGGATGGCTTTTCATTTGCTTATAAATCCATCCCTCAAATATTTATTGGGCACATTTAGGTGCTGAGTGCCAGTATAGAATTCTAGCACAGCTATTGCTCTACCAAAATATTTTTAAAAAGTAAACCAGGCATGCAGGCATTAGGATTAATTACATGCCCAAAGAATACTTTCACTAGCTGCGGACTGATAACATTTAATAATAGACTCTCTGGAGTTCATTACAAATTGTACTGACAGGGGCTCCTGAGGGGCTCAGTCGGTTGGGTGTCCGACTTCGGCTCAGGTCATGATCTCATGGTTCATGAGTTCAAGCCCCCCGTCGGGCTCTGTGCTGACAGCTCAGAGTCTGGAGCCTGCTTCCGATTCAGTGTCTTCCTCTCTCTCTCTACCCCTCTCCCATTCACACTCTGTCTGTCTTTCTCTCAAGAATAAATATTAAAAAAGAATTTTAAATAAGTACACTATACTGGTAAAGGGGCCACATGACTCATAATTGTTCAGGGATGTGAGCGGTGGGGGAGGGGAGGACATGGGGAATCTCTGTGCCTTCCCCTAAGTGTCGCTGTGAATCTAAAACTGCCCTAAAAGTAATAAAGGACAACCCCCCCCGGCTCCCGCCCATCGCCAACAGCAGTTCCCGGGAAATTGTGTTTGTGGACGCTCCTGGGTGACAGGTCCCTTCCGTCCTGCTGGCCGGTGGCAACACGCCGAATCCTCCATGGCTCGGGCTCTCTCTGACTTCCTCCTGCAGCTGGGGGCTGTGCGGTGCCTCTGGAGGGCGTCTGCGGTTTGATTAGAGCCGCCCCATCACCCCTCTAGTGAGACCCGCTGGTCAACAGCCTCGGCTGCGCCCGCAAAACCCCCTCTGCCGTGTAAGGCGGCACGGTCACGGGAGTGACACTGCAGTGGGAGTCTGCAGGATCATCTCAGAGTTCTGCCTGCCACCGGATGTATGACATGAAGGTCCCAGACCTCCCAGTGTCACGGAACAGAAATGGCCACCAAATGCTACTGTCCGACACTTTCTGTTGTTTTTTAATTCGGTTTATTTATTTACACTGGGGAGGGGAAGGGACAGAGAGAGAGAGAAAGAGACTTCTAAACAGGCTCTGCACGGTCAGCTCAGACCCTGACACGGGGCTCGAACTCACAAACATGAGATCATGACCTGAGCCAAGATCAAGAGCCAGACATTTAACGGACAGAGCCACGCAGGCGCCCCTGTAACATGCCCCCCGTCTTTTATTCCCGGCCGTGTGAGTGGGCGCCTGTGCCTTGCAGCCTCCGCTTTCCTGTCTGCCAGTGGGGGTGCGACCAGCCGAGGCCCAGGGGCTCCGCTTGGAAGAACACGTAACAATGTAACAGAAGGAGGCTCCTCAGACTTTCCGGCATGTTGAAAGTGCGGGCTCTGTGCGGGAGCACGCTCTCCCCTCCAGCCTGGAAGCAGGATGCTGCGGGGAAGGACCCGTTGCCATGGCAACCACCACCCGGGGAGCAGGACTGTCTCTCTGCAGCAATGGCTGCTCTGGAAACTGACAGCCTTCGCGCCGTCCCTAGGAATTTGTGATTGAAGCAGGAAATCACTAGATTCTTCGCGGTAATTAAACCTGCTCGGATGTACGTACCCAACGCTCAAAGCCGAGAATGCACACAGCACGAGGAGCCATAGATTTGTTTTCTCTGCATCACACATGCTGTTCCTAGGAGCATGTTTTGGGCCTGGCTGTCTAGGAGCTACTGCCCCGTCACCCTGGCAACGCATGAAATTCACCGGCTGAAACCAAACCCCGAAGTTTCTGTCCGAAACGTGGGTGTCTCTCCAGGGGCCCTGGGTGGCCTGCCACGGTGGACGTTAGCCGACGATCGACCATCATTTTCTTTAAGACAAATGCACAGGGGGAGCTCCCTTGCCACTCCTAGATTGTGGGGCGGTGGGGGCAGACCCCCAAGTGGCAGATCCCCAGATCTTCTCCCGTGACTGAGATCGCCCCGCCCCCATGCAGGTGATAGGATTTAGGTCTGGAGGGAGTGGGGGCGGCCAGCCCTGCTCTCCGAGAGGCTGATCCCAGAATGTCTAGTTTGGATATAGAAGCTGCCCTCTTGAATTCACAGGCTCCTGATGACTCAGGAAGGACAGGCCTGGTTCCGTGAGAGTGGGGAGGGCGGGGTGTCGCTGGGCAGCCGTGGCTGAGCACACATCACCCGCCGTTTCTCGTGCCCAGTGCTCACAAGGGCAATCAGGTCCAAGGACAAGTCGTGACATACGGAGGTGGAGGCTGGTTGGTTCAGAACCTGGTCCGAACGATGTCATGGGGCTTCCTTGCCTCTTACGCACCTCTGCTGCCCCCGGATTAGCCTCACGTTCAGGCACATTGTCTCCACTGGGCCCCAGAGACCCCCGGTGGGCAGTGCCCTCCAGATAGCATTACCAGGGTGAGGAGAGACCCTTGTGCCAAGGACTTAACCCTGGAGGTCACACAGCCCAGCATGGTTTCGTCCAGGCCCCTGGGCTGAGACAGACAACAGTCAGAGGCGGGACATTCTGACCCATGGGGCCAGTCTGGTGCCAGCCCTGGTCCACGATGGCACAGCTGTAACCAAACCACCTCGACCGAGAGCTGGGGTGAGATGCTTCCTTGGCGGAGGATTAAGGGGTGTCCCAGGGGGAGGGGTGCTGGGTGGGAGGGCCAGCCCAGCTCCCGGTACTCCACTGTCGTGATGTCGTCCAGAAGAGGCCGGGCCCCAGTGGCGGGCCCCAAGGCCGTGAGTTAGGACAGGAGGCTGTGGCTCCTGCCCCAGGCCCTGCCGAGTCGGGAGAAGGGAGCCGGCAGGGGAGGAGGACGCAGGTGGAGGGTGAGGTGGTCAGGGCGGAGAGGCAGGACTTGAAGCTGCGGCCGAGGGAGGAGCGTCCAGCGATCCGTGGACAGCGAGCTGCAGTAGAGGCCAGACCACGACGGCCTCTGGGAGCCGTGACTGGACCCAGCTTTACCCAGAGGCTCCCGAATGGGTGAGGTTTATAATTTCCTCCCCGGGGAGCATATTTATATTCTAGAAATCTCCTTTCAGCAGTTAGGAGGCGTTGAAATAATTAGGGTCAAAAATGAGCAGAGATAAACAGTGTAGCCGTGTAGTTAGAAAGGAGTGTGGGGGGGATGATCTCAGTGGGTCCAATCGGCCAGGCAGTAGTGGCTGGACTAGGATGACTCCTAGCCTCTGGGAGAGGAAAGAGGGTTCTGGAAGCAGACGCGCTGTATTCAGGTCTCAGTCCTGCCCTCTGGAAGCAGAGGAAGAGCAGAATCAGGAGGGACACAGATGCTCAGGGTTGAAGGAAGGACTCCGGGGTGGGCACCGTGCAGGGCACCCCAGAACGCCTCCGAAGCTGTTGCCAACTCAGAGTGGGGAGGTGGGTGAACAGACCCAAGAGGAGACCAGTGCGCGCTGAGCCACGACGGAGTCTCGGCCAACAAGGACTCGTAGAGGGACTGAACATAGCTTCCTGTTGACGTGAACAAAGGTAACCATTTAAAAAAATATTTTAATGTTTATTTATTTGTTTGTTTATTTTAAATTTATTTATTATTGAGAAACAGAGAGAGAGAGAGCATGAGCATGGGAGGGGCAGAGAGAGGGCAGGAGATAGAATCTGAGGCAGGCTCCAGGCTCCGAGCTGTCAGCACAGACCCAGACGCAGAGCTCACACCCATGAACTGCGAGATCATGACCTGAGCTGAAGTCGGACGCTCAACCGACTGAGCCCCCCAGGTGCCCCAGTGAACTTTCTAACGTGAACAACTGAGTGCCGTCAAACACATTCCCAGTGCTGTGCAACCAACTGCCTGTATTTGGCGGCAAGACATTTTCACGAGCCCACAAGGAAACCTGTGCCCACTGCAAAGTCACTTCTCTCTCTTCACCCCAAGGGACCTGGCCATCGCCTGTCTGCTCTCTGTCTGCAAGGATTAGTCTATTCTGGAAACTTCGAAGAAATAGAATCATGAGCAAGTACTGAGGTAAATGCACGAACGCACATGTCCACAGCAGCAAATAGTAGAAGGAATCCGAGGGTCCACCATCCACAGAATATTTATTGTTCAGGCACAAAGAGGGTCCAAGTTCTGACGCTACAACCAGACATGAAAAGATGTATTTGTTTTTAAATTTTTCTTATGTTTTTTTAATTTATAACAGAGACAGAGAGAAACAGAGCATGAGTGGGGGAAGGGGATGCAGAGAGGGAGACACAGAATCGGAAGCAGCTCCAGGCTCCAAGCTGTCAGCACAGAGCCCGACGCGGGGCTCGATCTCAGGAACAGTGAGATCATGACCTGAGCCGAAGTCAGACGTTTAAGTGACTGAGCCCCCCCAGGGGCCCCGAAAAGGTGTATGTTTTAAGGGTATATGTTTTGGGACACCTGGGTGTTTCAGTTGGTTTGGTGTCCAGTTCTTAATTTCAGCTCATGCTATGATCTCATAGGTCCTGAGTTCGAGCCCTAAGTCAGGGTCGGTGGTGACAACGTGGAGCCTGGTTGGGATCCTCTCTCTGCCCCCCGTCCCTCCCCCACTCATGTTCTCGCTCTCTCAAAATAAATAAACTTAAAGAAATAAGGTATGTATTTTGATGTAATTTTTAGATTTTTTGAGAATATTAAACTAGTTGAAAAAATACTAATAGATTGGAAAGACAGGGTGTTGAAACTCATACCATTATTTCTAAATGTTTTATTTATACCCCAAACACGATGTATTATAATTTTACTATCCTGGCTTTAATGGAAGCAAACTCATCAGCAATACGTTCATTAAAACCATTAACTATGAAGACGCACATGAACCAATGTATATGGGGACACACAGGTGTCCCTTCGTCTCTGACAGCCTGGCTCTGTCATACTGTCTTTATTTAACATTTTGATATTGTGTTCACTGGGGACTTTCGTTTTTGCATTCCTAATGACTTCTTAGCATAGTGCATGATAATTATTCAATTATTTAAATTCCTGAGTTACTTAAATTGATTGATGAGTGCTTTGGCACCCCTAAATTTTAATTTTAATTTAATTTAATTTTTTATTTTAGAGAAGAGAGGGAGAGCGGGGGAGGGAGTGAGAGGAGAGAAAGAGAATTTTAAGCAGGCTCCACGCTCAGTGCGGAGCCCGACTCAGGGCTCTGTCCCACATGCTGGGATCACGACCTGAGCTGAAATCCAGAGTCGGATGTTCCACGGACTGAGCCCCTCAGGCGCCCGCCCCTACATTTTGTGCCCAGGGCGAGTGCCCACCGGTCCCAGCTGTGAGTGGGGCAAGGGGCCTGCAGAGCCGGTGGCCGGTGAGGTGCTCTGTCCTGAGGATTGCCGAGAGGCCACCGAGAGCCAGGACTGCCCCAAGCACGTCCAGAGTGTCCTTGCCTTTACTCCCTCCCAGCTGTGTGTGATTGGAGGATCCTGCGTCCATCCCGGGGCGGCGAACTGATGTGCCGGGTCACCAGCTAGAAGGAGGGTGAACTGGAATTCGAACCCAAGCAGTTGGGGTCTGGAACCCACCCACTCAGCCATCCCGTCGTGGTGTCCGGATGGAGCCACAAGGTCACGACCCACGGGCTTGTACAAAACAAGGGTGACCAGACCATCCGCCTCCCGAGGGGGCTGGGAAACGCCTGCCTGTCTCCCGAAAGCCTTGGCCCCCGAGTCGCCCCATCACCACACCACAGAGCCGCGGACACGATCCAGTCCTGGCTCTGTCGCCGCATCGCTGTGTGACTGGGGCTCCCCATGGAGCATCTCTGAGCCTCTGTTTCCAACTCTGTAAAAAAAAGGAAGAACCGACAAGATGTTTTCATCCAAGACAGTCGTTCTCTTGATCCTGTTCCTGATGAAGATTCACAAAGGGGCCAGACGAGAAGACGGCCGTCACTGGAGGGTCGTGGGTTAAAGGGGAAAGCGCAGAGTCTCTGGGGCTGATAAGGTGGGCGGGGGCAGGAGGGAAGCCTGGGCTGCGGTCCCGGCTCAGTCCACCCCGTGGACCAGACCAGTAAGAGGCTCTCCCGGAACTGGTGGGAGGAATCGCCGGCACCAGTGCAGACCGGCGCATCTCAGGCCGATGGGCCCTCCTCAGGGCAAAGCAGCCGAACCGCGATCAGCAATCGCCCGACACACGGGACTCGTGGGGGGAGGCTGTGCGGTTTCCTGAGCCCTGGTTCCTGAGCATCGGGACACACATGCACCGGCTTACACCTTGAACGTTTTCTTGATGCGGTTCTGGAGGCAGACGCGAGGGCTGCGGGGTCCTCGGGGCCCCCACGATGCAGCCAGCTGCCCTGCACCCCCACCTCTCCGCAGAGCCCTCCCGCCCCGGCTCCTGCACCTGCGCAGTACAGGCCGCCTTCTCAAGTGCAGATCTCACGCCCCGCCGCGACCTTTAAACCATCCGCTGCCCTCCGTGCTCCAGCTTCTTCAGGTCATGGGCGAGCCCCCGGCAGCCGGCACCCCTCACCTGAGCTGCCTGTGAAGCGAGCCCCACCTCCTCCCTCTTCCTTCTGGAACATTACAGTCTCCTTTGTGTCCACCTGGACGGCCCTTTATCGCCCTCGCTTTTCCCCCTACTTCACACCTTAGGAGTCACCTTGGGGGCTGCCTCCTCTGCAAAAAGTTCCCTGAGCTTTCCCGAGACTGTTTTATGATCGGCCAGAGTCCCGGAAGCCTCCCCGGTCCAGCCACCCCACTGACCCTACTCCGGGCTGGGTCACCGGGTTGCTTAAATGGGAAGGACACAAAGATTCAGAACACCCGGGGGTGGAACCTGGGCAAAGGCTTAGCCTCCATTCTGTTCCTTATCAAATGCAGGGCCCTGACTGTCCCCCTCTGTCTGGAGATGAGCGATGTCCACTGTCAGGGTGACCTTGGACGCTGGGGCTGGCACTTCCCACTCCCGTTGGGGACAGAAGATAGGGGAGGCACCTGCACCTTCACCCCAGCCTCTGCCTGGAAAGTGCGGACCGTCAGGGAGCAGGGGGCCTGCTCTTTTACGTCCCTGCCAGGGGGCCATTGCCACTCACGAAATGCAGCCCGTTTGCTGTGTAGCCTTGGGCTCCCAGGGCCGGGCTGCTACCGACTCCATCCGGGGCCACCTCTCCATCTGCAGAACCGGAGTGTTCATTCCTTCTCATCCCAGCTGTGTGCGCATCTTTAAGTATCTTATTTATTTTGGGGACACCACAAGCCGGGGAGGGGCAGAGAGAGAGGGACAGAGGATCTGAGGCAGGCTTTGCACTGACAGCAGAAAGCCCAACACGGGGTTCGAACTCACGAACCATGCAGTCATGACCTGAGCCGAAGCCAGACGCTCAACTGACTGAGCCGCCCAGACGCCCGCAGCTGCGTGCGCGTCTTGCAGGGATGTGGCCTGTGGCCTGTGGCCAGGGGACAACGTGAACTGAGAAACTGCGGAATCCAAACCCACGGTCAGGATGTCCTGTGACACGTGCCCCTTGGCTCCCCTGGTACCCGCTCGGATCACAGCTGAGCAGTGAATGCTGGGTTTGTTCTCCAGTAGGTGGTGAGCTAGAAAATTCATCCCCAGGCCTGGCTCTCCATAAACACTCACTGAACGAACAGGCTAGCTCATCTCATTCACAGAATTAAGAAGTCTTCTCGCTCCCGTGACCATAAGCCACCATCGAGGAGCCATCCTCAGAGGCACGTTTTCCCCAGATGACACTCCAACGGGCATCAAGCCCTGGGGACCCGTGTCCCCGCCCCGGGTCCCTCACCCGGAGCTGCCTTAGAGTCCGGCGGAAAGCCAATGATGTGGTAATTAATTTGTTCTCTGTGGTTATTGCCCGAATAATGGATTCAGTGCCCGTCATCTGCTGAAAGGCAATTAATCATAAACTCAGCCCGGGTCTGACAAGGTGACGTCACGGCCATGCCGGGCTGGGTTGACATCGCGGAAGACGGACAATAGCTGTCTTCAAGAACTATTCGAGCTATTTAATGAAGACATTTCCCCCTATTTCTCATGTAGGAAGATAAATGTCTCCCACAGCTTTCTCCTCCCAATTGCAAGCAGCTTTTAAAAACCCTCCGCCTCCGTAATGGAAGGAGGATTTCGATCCGGGCCCCTGTTTGCTGGCGAGATGCATGAACAGGCTCTCGGAGTGTATGCACCGGGCAGAACAAAACCCGTTTGCAAAGTACAAAAAGTTCCAATACAACAAATCAAAATCCATCCTTCCTTCCTCCCTAGTTAACTTTGGAACCTCTGTGTAAAGGCAAAGAATTGGAACAAACAGTTCTTTAGAGGAAAAAAGGCTTCACAGGTTTGGCGAGCAATCCCAGGCTCTGCTGGAATGTGCCTCCGTGCGGAGCGCAGGGGGCCGCAGCTGCCCCAGGCTGGCCTTCATTACTTTTCTGAAGTTGAACTCAAAACCATTTGTTTCCATCATCTTTCTTCCAAGGTGGGTTCTGGAAGAGTCCGGGGAATCAATTTCAGAATGCAGCCTAAACTCCCTGGCAGGAGCTCCGGGGACTTTTCATTTAACAGAATTTCACTTGCTGGACACTAATGGGAAATCAGAGTGTGGGTTTGCTATCCGAGGGGCTTCCTTTCTAATAAAAGCCAATCGGTGAGAGGATTTGGATGTGAAACTGTGTCGTGCCCATCAGGAGACACCCTTGCTCTTAATCCGAAGTACATCCCTACGAAACGCTGCAAAGCAAAAGGACTCCTCCTGGCCTAAACCGTCCCTTGAAGACGGGGAGGGGGAGGCTGTCATCTCCTCGGCGCACAGGGACAAGGAGAAGGTTCTGCACATCAGGTGGAGGACTCATAGCTGGGCTTTGCAGAGGCGAGGCGCGGTGAATCCGCCCAGATCCGGAAATCCTCAAAGGTGCAACAAGCAGGAGCCGAACACATCTCTTGATTTTAGGAACTTGCTGATGCAATGTCTATCCCTTCGTATCTTTGCAACGCTCTAGGCTAGGGGCGTGCATTTCAAATATAAAGCCCAATTAAATAAATGCTTTAAATTTTGTTTGTTTATTTATTTTTGATACAGAGAGAGACAGAGCATGAGAGGGGGAGGGTCAGAGAGAGAGAGGGAGACACAGAATCTGAAGCAGGCTCCAGGCTCTGAGCTAGCTGTCAGCACAGAGCCCAACACAGGGCTCGAACCCACCAACCGTGAGATCATGACCTGAGTCGAAGTTGGAGGCTTAACCGACTGAGCCACGGAGGCGCACCTGTTTATTTATTTTTGAGAGGGAGAGTGCAGGGGAGGGGAGGAGATAGAGGGAGACACAGACTCTGAAGCAGGTTCCAGGCTCTGAGCTGTGAGCACAGACCCCAATGTGGGGCACGAACTCACGAACCGTGAGATCATGACCTGAACTGAGTTGGATGCCCAACCTACTGAGCCACCCAGGTGCCCTTTAAATAAGTGCTTTTAAAGCTTACAGGTATTTTAATTTTTTTCTTATAAAGGTAATAGATATCTTATGCATAATTATATAAAAATGAAAATTGGCAATGATCAGTCAGCCTCTCCAGAATCCACTCTCAAGAGGCGGCCACTGTTCATCATTTCCAAAGTATCTTCCAGATGTCTCTGCTCAGCACAACAAAACCGCCTGTCCTTAAAATATTTATTATAAAATATATAGAAATTTGGGGACACCTGGGGGGCTCAGTCAGTTGAACGTCCAACTGATCAAGTCATGATCTCACAGTTTATGAGTTCAAGCTCCGCGTTGGGCTCTGTGCTGACAGCTCAGAACCTGGAGCTGCTTTGGATTCTGTGTCTCCTTCTCTCTCTGCCCCTCCCCCACTCGCACTCTGTCTCTCTCTCTCTCAAAAATAAACATTTAGAAAGTTAAATATACAATTTTTGATAATATTTATGATCAAATGTATATCTCACTTGATGTCCCAGCATGGCACCTTTAGGTATGAATCAGAAAACCCACTGCTTCCTGAAAGTCGCCATGACAAGTGTAGATCTGTATGATGACTAGGGCATGAATGACCCTCCCGTAGTTTTGCAGTGCGCAGCCTGCCCAACATTGTA